>JASDQU010014490.1:114849-125859 GCA_032191745.1 Picea mariana
AACCAAGTGAAACATAAATTATCAACCCAGGGAAGTCTTTTGTTTCAAAGATAGCCACGCACTATATATGCTCAATTCCAAAAGCACTTAGTGTTGTAGTAAAGAAATCTATACTATTTATACTTGCTTGAATGAACTGAAGCTCTGAATCAAATCACAGGAAAGCAATCCACCTATTGCAATTATTTAAAGTTCAATTTAAGAATCTTGGATTACATTAAAATAACACTGCAATGGGAAAGAACAACTATCTTGCAATCAGAGAACAGGACCCTTACTCTCAAACAGAGACTCAGTACTAACACTCTTTCATGAAGGCAGTAATGCAAAAAACAATTACTCTATCTAACAGAAACCAAAGCACTTAGTTCCTTTCTGTCTAAGAAGGAGCCTTGAGCCTTACTTCTGTTGTAGCACACTTGTGAGGTTGAGGTCTACAGAGAACAGGGAAGTCTGATTCCTTTCTTTCTGAGCAGGGATCTCTAACCCAGTTTCTGGCTAACACCAAGGAAAGTCTACAGTGAACAGGATGTTTTGGTTCTTTCCTTTCTGAGTAGGAACCCTTAATCCAATCCCTGGCTAACACACTTGCAGAGGTAAATGAGACCTACAGAAGACAAGGTGTTGTAGTCCCTTTCTGTCTGAGCAGGAACACTTTAACCAAATCTCTGGCTAGCACACTTGCAGGGGTAAATGAAATCTACGAAAGATAAGGTGTTGTGATTCCTTCCTGTCTGAGCAGGAACACTTAACCAAATCTCTGGCTAGCACACTTGCAAGGGTAAATGAAATCTACAGAAAACAAGGTGTTGTGGTTCCTTCCTGTCTGAGCAGGAACCCCTTAACCAAATCTCTGCTAACACACTTGCAGCATTAAACGAATTTTACAGAGGGTATGATGTCCCGATCCCCTTCTGTCTGAGCAGGGACCTTTAACCAATTCTCTTCTAGTCTCACAAAATCATCACACAAGATTGTTGATAAAAAGAATTACAAATTCCATTCAATAACTAAGACAGAGTCAGTAGTGTTTCAGCAAAGCGGAATCCATTAAAACAGTGTTTCAACAAATGGAAGTTAAACAAAATATGAACAGAAATTAAACAAACACACTTCTAACTAATGGGTGAATCTTGTGAAGAAGGTGGGCCCTCCCTTCTCACAAGATTCCCCTGAACAAAAAACTAGAGAAGGGTACTCAAAGCAGTCTTATATTCATCTGTTGAAATATCACATTACAATTTGAAAGAATAAAATGCGTCCCGCTTCTCTGGAGTTGCTTCAATGTATCAAAACTTGGATCCTTCGAATGGTGATTTCCCTTGAATTTAAAGAGGAAATCCCTTAGATACAATCATTACAAAGCATATCTGAATCCTATACTAAATCAGATCTTCTTTCTAAATCAGCATAGGATGTCCTATTCTCACGCAACCGAATGCTAATACAGAAGCTGAACGAGGTATTGCTGTTACGGCTGGTGTAACAGCTCCTTCTCATCGTTGCTGATGTTGTTTCAGCATCGCAATTCACGGGCTGTTTCAGCCACGTGAATTGCACTCTTAACTGTGTTGGTCTTGACTGCTAACTGTAACGGCTTGTGTTTCAGCATCGTGGCGGTCTCCTCTGCACTTCTGAACTGTGTGACGGCTTCGTGTTTCAGCATCTGCATCCTCGAACTATGTAGCAGCTCCGTGTTTCTGCATATGCGACCTCGAACTGTGTAGCAGCTCTGTGTTTCAGCATCAGTTCAACAACGACGTTGGACAGTTCTGTGTTTCAGCACAGGCCTCAAGTGCTAATCTGCAGTTATGGACACTTATGCATTTCTAATCAATGGTTAAGTACAAAAGTAATGTAAAATATTATGCAAAACAGATTAAGCATATAGTAATGAGAAAGGACGTTGTATACCTTGGAATGATCAGATGAAGTGATATTATGAGTCTAAATTCAAGTGATGAAGGGTATAATAATGGAAAAAAGTATGGGCAAAAAGGTACAATATGTGGTCCTAACATTCTCTTTCGATAATCGGACTCGCTATCCTTTTTGAGCTTGAATCACAAAATTCAACCTCTTGAAGCTTCAAACTCCCATGACTTCGAGACCTTAGAGAGCTACTCTTTCCTGCATAAGGTTTCTAGACCCAGATCTCATGAACCTTCAGACGGTTCTTGGGCAATTGTCCCTGATCTTAGTCTAGTATCTGGGTAAATGTTCGGTATGGTTCCAAGGTTTATGGGGTAATTCCTGGGGAAGAGTACTCTCGAGGAGCCTTCCTAAAATATTACGAGAATAAAGCAAATAGGACGATTTTCGGTGGAGCGAACTCATGCCCCAGACTTAATCATTTGTACATAAAAAAACTATGGCATGTAAGTATATACATGCATCCAATATTTCCAGTCTAAAACACCAGGCAATCATTCCACACAGAAATCATTATGGGCATATAAACATGAGCATGTATTCATGATATTCAATTCAAAATACAAGGCATAAAACACTTATCAGATCCACTAGGCATGATGCAACTGCTGGGAGGGGTGCTCATTTCCACCCAACCATAGGCTCAATGACTCCAAACAGATTTACCACTAGCCAACCCCNATGTCACGAACTATCTACTTCCAGTTCAACGGAAGTCAAGGACGAAGGTTACTCTCCTTCTCCTGATACAGAAAAATAATCTAGGACGAAGGTTACTCTCCTTCTCCTATGTTCAAAACTCCTTGTGTTTCCAGAGTTTCTCCAGTTCTCTTCTGTGATCTCTGTCGTGCGTGCTCTCCCTCTACCCTTTACCACACTTCCTCTCTTTCCTTTTCTCTGCAAGATTTCCTGTGGCACAAATTTCTCCATCTGTGGTCAGGTCTGAGAGATTTTATGGATGGGTGGTTCACCCTCATCCCCTCATTAACTCTTGAGGAGCCTCCCCACCTACCAATCTAACGAGAAATCCATTCTAGGGTCAGAGATTTGCTTTGGTCTTTGAGCAAGTAAAAACCAGTATGGTATTGGCTTGGTGGAAGTTAATGCAACCATTCCAGGTCCCTTCCACCACCTCTCATTAGCCATCATGGTCTCTTTTAGCACATCCCCTCCCAGTAGTCATGCAACACATATTCATAACATAATTTACATTCATCGACCTTTTATACAAACGTCCATCAAATCAAACATTCACATCTTTGAGTTTGCCAGAGTTCTTGGCCACTATAGTTATTTTTACAGACTGGGGGAAACAGGGTGTTACAAAGATAGATTGTTTCCAAGGCAAAGAGTGATATGGTAATGAGTGTTGGGTCTAGAGTTCAGATTCAGAGATTGCTCAAAGCTGAGACTTAGTGAGAAGATTGTTGTATTGTGAGAAAAAGTGAGCCAGAACTAGAGCCAGAGTCATAGTCAAGTACCAAATACATGAGCTAGAGCCAGAGCTAGAGTTAGATTTGTATCCAGGAGCAAGCGTCAGAGCCACATTCCAGAGAAGCAGAAAACAGTGATCCAAATTCATTTCCTAGAGATTTTGGAGACCAAAAATCCTCTCAATGGGGAGGTATGATTCGAAATGGATATGGACTAAAGAGTGGATAAGAATAGATACTTGCAACATATATTGAATCTCTATTTATTCACTCTTACTCAATCCCAAAGGGATTTTTCCCAAGGAGGAGGAGAGCATTGTAAAAAAAAACTTGTAGAAAGAAGAATATTGAGCACAATTCGATTGGTTTTCCCATTTGGGTTACAGGGTAAAATAAACTTGTCCATTATGTGATTTGTTACCCCTATCCTAGGGATAGCTAAGGATATGATGTCTTGAGGCCCACATATAGCATACATAGAGTGAGGACAACCAGATGACCAACATATCCCTTCCTCTCCACCACACATCACCACTCATTGTCAACAATGTAGTAGTGTTCGCCACACCAGCTTGGTCCATAAAGCACACGAAGTCTTGCTTCATGAGGCCAATCTCATGGTAAGTGTCACTTTAATATTTTAAGCATTTGAGCATGTTGTAAAGGGTCCTCTCTTGATTATGGAACATTTGCTTGGAAAATATATTGTTTGCCTTATTTCACCTTGGTGGTTGACATGGTATCCTAGTAAGTTGGTCACCCTCAAGAAAAGGGTTTCTATTGGGGAGTCTCATTGAAGGTTCATATTGCCATTCCCACTCATACCTACCACTTTCCACACTTCTTCCCCTTTGTTTCCTCATCTCTTGGGTTTTTGGGTTCATTGACCCCAAGAAGAGCTTGTACCTCATTTCATGGGAAGAAGGGGTTGAAGTCCAAGAGGTGTTGCATATAGCACTGTAAAAATAAAAATTCCTAATTTATCCTTCTAGATTATCACCCTAAGGTCCTGAGATTCATGAAACACTTATCCATAAAAATGAAGGACCTTTAAAAATAAAAAAAATAAAAATGCCCCGATGGATGGGGGAATGCATAATAGTGTCATTTAATTTATAGTGCATATGGAACTCAATTTTTTCTAACTTCAAGTGGCATTGTGGTGCTCTTTTTCTTTCCATTGTACATAGCACTCAATGTTACAACCATAAAAAAATGAACGACAAATAAAGGGTTTGGAAAAATTTTGCATTGAAAACGAAGGGATGCAACACGCCCTCCACAAAGGCACTCATAAATGAGACAATATGAACCCTTGATATTTCAAGAACACCATGCCCAAGAGAAATTCCACCAATCCACCTCATACTCATTACATGGTCTAGAGAGGGTCTTCTTGGGAAACATTCCTTGATTTGGGCATTGACCTACCCAATGGGGAACCATGACACCCCTCCCATACCTAAATTTCATAAACAATATAAGGTCATTAAGCATTTATGTAATTTGAAAGGCGGGGGATTAATGCACTTGTTTGGGTGGTTATTTTATTAAATGTGGCTTACTTGGCATGATTCATATGACTTGTGGACCCTTGGAGGGTGTATTTTCTTGTCTTTGCAGGACCTTGCATGGTGAATGTCATTCATGAAGGGATTAAGCCACTTGGACCTTCATAGGGGCTTGAAATCCCATTGTATGGATGATGTGCCCCACACATTGAAGGCCTAGGATGATGAACGTTGCACCTTGGAGGATGTCCCTAGCACATAAACGAGGCTCGAAAACATGAAGAGGAGAGGGCGTCACCCTCATATGCTCAAATGTTCCTCTTGGGTAGCATGACATCACACGTTTAAGGGGATGTTGGCACATTTGGTGCACTTGGTGGTGTTACACAATATTTTCTTCATGTCAACGACAATTATGATGTATGCCTATATCTTGTCATTTGAAGGATTATTGTCACAATCCATAAATAAGTTGGAAGAACCTTTTTTGGGAAGATGCAAAACTTGAGGAAATCCTTCAAAAACTATGTTTTCAAACTTGTCGCATGTTTTCTTCTAGCAAGGCACGACAATATAACTTGTCACGTGCTGCATCACTGCCAGAAGCAACAATGTCTCTTGTTTCATTGTTTTAAGGGTGTGACAACCTTTTGATACGTGGAGAGAGAATAATTTCATGAATTTTTTAGAATGCGAATCTTCCAGGATGAGTTGTTCTTCGATCGGTTTGGATCTCACTCATATTCCTGATCTAGTGGGATCCTAACCTCTTCTTCACTCTATATAATGGAAGAATATTTCATGAGGAAGGGATTAATGGTTAATGGATAATAGATTATGAATGCTTATCAGACTAATGAATGATAATTAGAATGGAAGAATAGTTGAATAACCAAATAGAGAACCACTTGTGGTAGATATCTTTTTACTCTGAAATATTGAGTGCTCATATACTAGTGATACAATTCATGGAATCTATATGGGTATTGGAGAAATTAAATCTTAGGAGGGACTTCACAACAACAAGGCTCAGGTTGTAAATCTCTTTTGTTATTAATAATACAGTTATATATTTCTTTCCCACAAAAATGTTATTCAATCATGTTTGGTACATGTCTCCTTGGTCATATGTATAAGTTTCATCAAATATGTTGTTGTTGCTTTCTTTGTTAGCTTGTTTCTTTTACATTTATGCAAGTTTCAAGATCAAGTTGGGAGAGTTGAAACTAGCGAGGATGACTATCAGTAAAAAGGTAAAAATCCCTCACTAGATGGTATTTTGATAGTCAAGCTTAGAGGAAGTTTTATATTCTATTTTGTTTTGTTCTAGCTTTGAGTGTCAAGCTAGGGATATTGGTTTGTGTCCACACTTATGAATTTATCCACAACAAAAATGGTGACCATACTAGGTAATGACGTTTTTTTTCCTCCTTTCCCTATTTTTCATGAGTTTTTTTTATCTAGATCGACTCTTAGACCTTTGAATTCACTGGGAATTTTTATTCATTTTTTTTTTTTCAGATCTTTGTTCGAATGTCACTCCCTGAGTTTGTGACATAGAGATACACTATATGTTTTCATGTTTTTTTACATAGCGTCTCGAGACATTGTCATGACTTACCCATCCTATGACCTACGACACTATAAATTGTCACACTGTTTTGCACAGTAGACTGCAACAACTTTCTTAAAAAACATTTTTTTATGATTCTTTTCTTGCCTAGATATTACTGTGAGTTTTTATGGTCGATTTGTTGTTCATCAATAACTATTCTCTTGATTACAATAGCCTGAAAAGTATTTTTTCTTGTTTTTGTTTCCATTCTTGTACTTGATTTCTTTTCAAGTTCTCATCCTTTCTTTTACATTTTGTTTGAATTTTTTCTTCCGATCTTTGTGTGTTAAACACAGATTCATTTTATTATCATTTAAACGAAAAAATGAGCATCAAAGTTATTTCATGTTTCATTGCATTTATCAAACAAAAGGAAATAAAGTTTTATTGCATTCTTTAGTTTGATTGGTACATATTTGTAGCCTTCTTTGGGTGTGAGCATTTTGGAATGAAAAAGACTCTTCTCCCTTCCTATAGATAGAGTTCATCGAATGGAAGAGAATTTTATCTCATTATTTTGCATTCTTGTTTGATTCGATTCCTTCACATCACAAGTTTCATTTTCATACCCTTGAGTAATAAACAACCTAATAATTAAATACTAATTAAATTTGATCTAGAAACTTTTCTTTCTAGGGATTTGCAAACCTAGATTAGATTAAGTGTAGGGATTTGGAGTAGGTGGTGAGAATAATTCTCCAAAACTGTAAACAAATATAACATCTTGTGTTAGGGAGGAAAAATCCAATTGCCACAACTTTGTCCTGGGAATCCCTTCTAACACAAGGTTCAATCATGAGGTTACATTGGGGCCAACGAAGTCACTAACCCACTTCATTGGTCTTGGTGGTGTGGTTTGCACATACTAAAAACGATGTCAAAAGACACTTAGGGATCACTTGGGAGGACAACCCCGTGTGGGCCTTCTCAAGAGGATTTCGTGTCTTGATACCCTGCCTTTACATGTACAACTCGATTATCAATTGTTCCCCCAGGATCTGTTGTCATAAGTGGTAACCTTAGTGGCCATTATCTTTAGGGTCCATACATAAGGTGATCGAAAAGGGGAAAGTATTTGTTGTACCTAGGTCAGACGTTGGTCAAACTCACTCATGCTCCTTGGAGGGTAAACCATGGTTCTTCCATGAGGGAACTTGCACCAGGGTTTAAGTTCGTTACGCAGGTCACCAACGTAACTGATCCAACCACCCTATCTCATCCCCTTCCTGTATTGATAATATGACGTTGGATTTCATCACCAACTAGTGGTTTCATTGTAGGAAGGTTTGTTTCTTAGATTTTTTAGCACGTGTTGTTTGTTTTTCCTAACAGACCTTAAGTTGATTCTATATTTTTATGGCGTCGGTTCCTGGTTCTACCAACAAAGGTATCCATTTTCCATGGATGCCATTTGTTTCTCCTTCTGTGGGACACATTGGTCCACCTTATATCGCTACTTTGACTCTTCCTGGACTCACTATTGGGTTACCGGTTTGGTTTTTTCCACTCCAGTGAATGATCCTTATGCTTCACATGTAAGCACTCCATCCCAGGATCATCAACCTCCTGTCGAGCCTTTTCCTTCTTCTCCCTTCGGGTCTTCTTCCATTTCTTCTTATTCACCTAGTGAAAGCTCCAAAGATAGTAACCATGTGGATAAGAAGAAGAAGAAAAGGAAGATTAAGAAGAAGAAATATAAGGAAGGGGTCAAGCCTAAAACCACTGTAGGTCATGTTGGAAGAAATTGACCAACTAATATTGATAATGCTATGAGTGTTGATTATGTTGCTAATCCTACCAAGATGACTCACCAAGTCAAATTCCCTTACCGAATTTGCAAGAGATACCACCTTCTTAGGGATTTCCCTAGTTTAACCAAGGTTTTAGAAGTGTGTTCTGTGGTCCCTCATCAATCTATGTCACCAGTCACTAGCCATCATGCTAGTGACAAACCATCAACCAGTAATAATAAAGTTGAGGGAAAGAAAAGTAGAGTCAAATTACCCTATAGGTTATGTGAAGGGAGTCATCAAACTCACATTTTCCCTCGAATGGATGAAGCCTCGAAATTATTGGAAGATATTTATTGTTGTCCAACAACAACTTCTTCCAATTGGTTATTGTAAACTTTATCCGAACCCGTCATCGATTGATCAAGTGGTATATACAATACTATCATCGATCGATCCCACTCTTCCTTTGAAGAGTGACATCAATGTGATCAATCTGGTTCCTTCCTCGGTTAGTCCAGTTGATCAAGTGGTAAATATGGTTTCATCCTCCATTGATATAGTTGATTCATTGGTTGATCCAGTTCCGTCATTAGTCAATCCCACTATTCCATTGAAGAGTGGAACCTAAGTGATCAATTTGATTCCACCATCAGTCGATCTCACTCTTCCATTGAAGAGTGAAACCCAAGTGATCGATATGATCCCATAATTGGTCAATCCCACTCTTCTATTGAAGAGTGAAAACCAAGTGGTCAATCTAGTCCCCCATTCAATTGATCCCACTACTCCTTTGAAGAGTGAATATGTCACTTAGGTATTTCCTATTACTACGGATTCCTCTAGAAAAGGGGGAATTCCACCCTTTCCAACAGAACCCCCTACAAGAAATGTGATTCCCATTGATTGGAATGCTCCAATAGAACCTTGTCTTCCTTCTTACATTCCTTTCGAAATCATTTTTCAAGCTTATGGTAGGAATATTCCTAACACTATAATAGACAAGGGAGATTTTGTTAGCATCATATCCTCGAATGCTTGGTAATCTCTTGGATCACCTCAACTTGCGTCAGTGACTCAAAATATGTTGGCTTTTAACGAAAGGGTTAGTAAACATTTAGGGATCCTTCCTTAGTTTCATGTTACCTTGGAGGGGGGGGGAGGGGAATGGTCTACATTGATGTGATGGTAGTCCATGACCGCTTGGACTTTAATTTTCTCCTCAGGCGAGACTATGTTTATGCTATGAAGGCTCTTGTGTCCATCGTCTTTTGAGTGATGTGTTTCCCTCATAATGGAAACATAGTGAGAATAGAACAACTTTCATTCATTGGCCCTCATATGATGGCCAACCATCTGAATTCCATGAATGGTCCTTACATGCCAATGCCATCCACCTCGCCGTAGGTCAATTATGTGGCAACTTGTCCAATGCATTCAACTCCAAATGAGAAGGAATCTCTCCCTTATTTTGATTTAGATCCAGTAGTTGACATGGTGATATCTTTGATAGGGATATTAGAGCTTGATCTCCCTACCCCTATCGCTACCCTAGACATGTATTCCTTCTAGAGTGTTGTTCTTCCATCTAGCAAAGATCTCTTGGAAGCCATGATTGAGGTTTGTCCTTTGACATGTATTCCTTCTAGAGCTTTGTCCTCTTGGAAGCCATGATCAAGTAAAGGTCTAAGAGCATAGTTTATTTTCAATTTCAAGATTGCTAAAAAATGAACCTGATCACGAGCAAAGTTCCCATTTTCATGTCAAAATCGTTAAAAAATGAAACCAATCAATGAGCATATTTATTTTCCTGTGTCAAGAACTTTAAAAAATGAAACGGTCCCATCTCTCATTGATTCGATTCTTCTATTACTAATCGTAGTTGAACCTTCATTCCATTCACCTCGGTTAATTGATCCTTTTTCTTCCTCCCTCTTTGGTGAAATGTTTTCCTATTAGTAACCAGGAGTCTATTGGGTATATAAATTGGTGATAGGAGAAGATTAAGTGGATGAAACGAATCTTGGGGGGGCATGTATCCAACTCCTGGTTATCGTGCATAAGTTAATATGCTAGCTTCTAAATCTGAGGACAAAGTACCAACCACCCACCTTTGGACTTTACATTGGTAAGTGTCGAGCACAATTAGTTTTCGGTTTTAAGCTCATTAAAACAATGAAACCAGTTCTAAGCATAGTTTTCCTAGTTTCAAGCTCGCGAAAAATGAAACCTACCCAAGCATAGTTTTACTTTGTTTCAAGCTTGTATAAAAATGAAACCAATCTCGAGCTTGGTCTTTGTTCTTTCTTGTGCTCGCAAATACATGAGAATATGTTACCAATTATACTTTTATAACTTTTCTGGACTTATAAAATCTATACGAAAAAGGAACTTTTGGGGTTTTCTTTAAGCTCTTTTCGACTTCTTAAAAATGAAAAGATTGTCGAGCGATATTGCTTTCTTTCACACCCATTAAAGTGAGTTAGAAATCACCTCTGTTGAGAAGTATTTTATCTCTTTTTCGGTCTCATCAGACCACCCTTTCCATTATGGTTAGGAGATTTCTCCCTTGAATTGTTTTATACTTTTTCGGGCTTGGGAGACTAATTTTACGAAAAATGACCTTTTTGTAGTTTTCTTTAAGTGTTTTTCAAACACTCTCTGTTGGTTGTGGAGCGTGATTATCTTACTGATTTAGATGTTTGTTTCATTCATCCTTGGACCTCCTTCCCTAATAGGGGGTGTGGAGGGGATTTCACCCCCACAATTGTCACCAGGGGGGTTTGGGG
>JASDQU010014490.1:125974-138420 GCA_032191745.1 Picea mariana
ATCTGGACAGTTCATTATAAGGTCGCAGATCTGATGGTAGAAGTTATTTTAGGGTTTGTTTCCCTAGAAGGCAACCCTCTTTTATGAGGGAATTGTATTGCAGTTGTGTATTATCATGAATATTGTATAATGAGAGAGTATACCATGAGAGAAAGAAGAGGAAGTTACAACGAGTGTGTTGTAGGTTGTATCCCTTCATTTTGTTGGATAATAAAAAGGAAGGACCTGACAATTTCACTGGTGGACATATCCCACACTGGGTGAACCATATATATCTATGTCTCTATTGTATTGTGTATATTTTGTCTTTTATTTCCACATTTATTTTATTTTATTTCTCTATGATCCTTTTTTTCTAACAAATAGTATCAGAGTGAAAGGTAACTCATAGGAAAAGAGGGTTCTTTGTTCGAGTGGGAGAAATGGAAGATGGAAAGTTTAGGGTTAATAAATTTAACAACCAAAACTACCAGTTATGGAAGATGCAGATGGAATATTATTTATATCAGAAGGATCTATTCCTACCATTGGGTGCAATAGAAAAGAGGTCGACGACCATGAAGGACGAAGAAAGGGAGGTTCTTGACATAAAGGCACTAGGAATGATACGACTGAGCCTAACATAGTCGATGGCTTTCAATATTTCAAAAGAAAATACAATGAAGGATTTGATGGACGCATTGGATAAACTGTATGAAAAACCCTAGGCATCCAATAAGGTATTTCTAATGAAGATATTATTTAATATGAATATTTCATAAGGTGGGTCTGTTGTAGATCATTTAAATGAATTTAATACGGTTACTAATCAGCTAAGTTTTGTAAAATTGGATTTTGATGACGAGGTTAGGGCTCTTCTAATCCCGTTCTCATTGCCAGGAAGTTGGACTGGCTTGGTCATGGTTGTAAGTAACTTTTTCTTTGGTTCAAACACTCTAAAAATTGATGATGTTGATGGTGTTATCCTTAGTGAGGAAATGCGATGAAAAAGAATAGGTGAGACATCAGTTAATGAATTAAAAATGGAGAACAGGGGAAGACAAAAGGATAGAGGAAAGGGCTCAGGGAACCATGGGAATTCTAGGAAGGGAAGATCCAAACCTAGATAGGGAAAGATAGATTGTTGGAATTTTGGGAAGAAAGAACATCTGAAGAAAGACTGAAGAGCTCTAAAGAAACAAAGAGATGGACAACAGGAGAAAAATCAGGAAGCAATTGTAATAGGTGATGTGTTACAAGATGCTTTGATTCTTTCTGTAGATAATATTTCTGAGTCTTGGGTAGTAGATTTAGGGGATTCATTTCATGCCACACCCAATAGAAAACATTTTATAGATTATGCTCAAGGTGATTTTGGACAGGTTCATTTGGGTGATGATGCACCATGCAAAATTGTTGGAATGGGAAAGGTACAAATAAAACAAAAGAATGGAAACAAATGGTTTTTGAAAGAGGTAAGACATGTTCCAGATCTAAGGAAAAATACAATTTTAGCAGGGCAGTTGGAAAATGAAGCTTGTATATCTATATTTACAGATAAGCTGTGGAAGGTCACCAAAGGATCACTGGTGATAGAAAAAGGAGAGAAGGTAGGTACATTGTATTAATGTACTGGTAATACTAACTCTTCAATATCTTTAGCTTCTACAGGAGTGGATACAACACTGTGGCATCATAGGCTTGGACACATGAGTGAGAAGGGGATGTATATACTTCACAAAATAAATTTGTTTCCATATATTAAACAAATTGAATTGGATTTCTGTGACCACTGTTTTTATGGAAAACAAAAGAGAGTTAGATTTATCAGAATTGGAAAAGAAAAGAAGAGTGAAAGGTTAGAGATTGTGCATACATATGTATGGGGACCAAATCAGGTATCATCTCTTGGTGGCTCTCGTTATTATGTTACTTTTATTGATGATGCAACTAGAAAAACTTGGGTTTATTGCATTCGAAAAAAATATGATGTTTTTGACATTTTTAAGAAATGGAAATATTTGGTTGAGAATGATATAGGAAAAAGGTTGAAGTGTCTAATATCAGAAAATGGAGGTGAATATTGTAGCAAGGAGTTTGATAATTATTGTTCATACCATGGGATTCGTGGAGAGAAGACAGTTCCAAGAACACCACTGTTACACATGATTTTGGTCATCTTGGTGATGTATTGACAATAGTGTACTCAAGCTCCCAACAAGAACTTTCTCCTGAGAAAAGTGGCATTTATCTCCTTCCAGAAAACATATTTTCAAAGTGATTTCGCAGGCTACATATGGCCTAGGGTGAGAGAATGACCCATTCTCGCAGGCCACCTTCATATAGGGTGTGAAATTATCGCAGGTTGCTCTATACACAGGGTGCGAACTTGTTTTTGAACTTAGAAAAGAGAAGAAATATCGAGGGTTCTAGAAAGGAATCTTCTAGAGAATGAGTTGGCATTCGTATGGTTGTCATTTTACTGGCTTCTCTAATTTGGTGGGATCATTCTCATCCATGTAACCATCTCACCCTCTCCTATATATTGAAAGGATTCTCATGGAAAAGGTTAAGCAAGATTAATTGAAGAATTGGTGAAGGAATTGTGTGAAGAACCCAGCTTGAACAGAAGCTTGGAGACTCTAGTAGGTCTATCGAGAGGGATTGGATCTTCTTCATGTAAGTACAGAGCAAGTGTGTGTGTTGGAAACAAGAGTCACCCAAAGGAAGCTTGCGACATCAAGGTGATCAGGTTGTATCTTCTACTTTCAATTAATATGATACAGTGGCATGTCCTTTTTCCATAAAGTCATTCTTACTTTATTGTGTAATTCCTTGATCATATGCATAGGTTGACATTGAATACGTTTTGCTATCTTCACTTTGGTTGGTTTGTGTTGTCTTGGTCTTGACCTCATGAGAGCACCAGAGCGAAGCGGGAGAAACATAGACTTAAGGAAGCGATACAAAGGTATGTCACTTGTTCCTCCTTACTAACTAATTCAATGGTCATAACTTAGGGAAAGAGTCATGTCCTGTCATGTTTTGTTCTAGATCCAGGTGGATCTAGAGAGATCTGTTAGTGTCTTCACCTATCGATTAGTCCGATAACAAAATTGTCGACTCCACTGGGGATGAAACCCATTTTTTAGTGGTTTTTGGTGTTTTTCCTTGGCCATTTGCTCTTGCATTACCTTTCTTCATTTATATCAATATCTGAGTCTTCAGGAAACTCTGACAGACTCCCTGGGTCCAGAAGTCCCTTCACAATTTTTGTCTTTTTCCAAAATTTTGCCTAGTTTCAGGCCTTCTTGCACTGAACCCCTCAGTGGCCTGCGAGAACCCCTTGAGTTCGCACCCTGCCTTTCAGTCGAGTGCGAGGTTCTCACACCCTACTTGTAACCAGAACATGAGAATGCTCCATTCTCGCACTGTACATTACTGATAGCCTGCGAACCCATTTTTAAATTTTTTGGATTTAGGGTTTTGTTATGCTCAGAGGCCCAGATCTATATAGGTGTCTGAAAAGAACTTCTTGGAACACTGGTTGATTGTTTCTTAACTTCAAATTTTGTGCACGATTAGTCTTCGGAAATCAAAGGCTCTTCTTGTCCATCTTTTTCTCAACTCTCGTCTCTTGACTTCTCTTAGCAAGGATATAATCTCTGATCCTGGAATCTGAGTACTTGTTTGGTTAGGAGCCGGTGATCAGTTTGAAATTTGGGATTGTTTGTCTTTCTCATTTGCTCATTACTTGGAAAATCATTGTTCTCATGCAATTGAAAAGACTAGTCTTGTCTACTTGTCATTTTTGTCTCCATTGAAAGATTGGTTTGGGTTTTGTTTATTGCTTATTCGTTAGTTATTGGTTTTTCTTACTTTCACCACCATGGTGTGGTTCTTTTTGAAAAGTAAAAAACATTTTTCTTTTTAAAAGCATTTTCATTTTTAAAATATTGGAAATCAATTGTTGAAATAAAACAAATAGAGAATTGTCATTGTCGCGTGATTCGTTGAAGATCGCATTTTAAAGAAGATTGCATATTGTAGTTCAAGATTGTTCCGGAAAACTTCTCTTTCCCTCCTGTACATAGGATTCATCAAACGGAAATTGATATCTTTCATTCCTATCTTTGCATTGTTGGGTCAAAGTCTCGCACAACATCGATTTCATCTCCATTTCTTTTGAGTAACAACAGCCCTTGATCATATTGTGCAATTTTAAAATTTAACTAGTAACTCTTTTCTAGGACTCTATTACACCAACAATTAGCTAGGCTAGAGCTTTGGAATAGGCAGAGAGATACACTCTCCAAAGCACAAAACACACAATAGCATCTTGTGTTAAGGAGTGTCAAATTCAATTTACAACATTTTGTCCTGGGAAGCCCTTCTCACACAAGGGTCAAACCCGGGGTCGCATTGATATTAACAGATTTACTCACGTTGCTTCGTTGATATCAATGTAGAGATTGCACGTATTACGGGGGTCACTTGGAGGTATACCCACAATGATGAGTGGAAGCCTCTCAAGTTGATTTCAAGCTAGATACCCTGCCCTTGCGTGTGGATCAGACTATCGATTGTCCCCCTAGGATTTATTGTTGTCAGTGGTAACCTTAGTGGCCTATCTTCTTAGGGTCTTACACAAGGTGACTGTGAAGGGGCAAGTATTCATGGTACCTGGAATCGACGTTGGCCAAACTCACTCAGACTCCTTGGAGGGTATACCCACGATTATGTGTGGGAGCTTGCACTAGGGTATAAGTTCGTTAAGCAGGTCGTCAGCGTAAATTTTCCACCCTAGCCCAACCCCTTCTCGTCTCATTGTTGCAACATTGGATTTCATCACCAACTAGTAACTTTGGAATTAGAAGGTATTGTTTTCTTGGTGTTGTTTCCCATAATTTTTACTAGTGCATGTTGTTTATTTACCCAAGTTAACCACAGGATTTTCTTCATAAGTTGGTAACTCGTTCACAATAGACCCTCCACGTCGTTCACTTAGAATGCAGGGCTTACCCCTAGAAAATCTGGAAGGTTCTCAACCCTTGCCTACAAGCTCACCAGAGGGCTCTCCTCGACAAAGTGAAGTCCAATACATCACCACTCCACAAGTGGAAAGAAATGACTCTCTAGAATGGTTCTGAATTACCAATTCTCGAGAGGAATTTCAACTTCACCCCGATTCTGAGAGGCGTATTATGCGAGTGAATTCTTTTGGAGACTTAGTTATTTTGTCTTATGGATCACCGACTAGACCCTTTTTAGGACCTGAGGTCCAAGATCCCTTTTGTTATACTGGAATTTTTAGATGGGATCTCTTTGGCTCAGGAGCAGGCGTTGAAATCACCGTCTCACTTGCGTTCTCCGAAACCTCTGACCCAGATGTAGTACCTTTTACTACTGCTTATTATTTTCCTAGTACAAAAGCTCCGTGATCTGACCACATCTTGACCCTACCTTTAAAAATGGTCAATTACACAGATACTATGAGTATTGACACTGGGCTTACAGTGGCTAGTCAAGCCCCTATTGGCACATCGCTCTCGCCCAGTGTCACCCCGACACTTCCACTTGGATATCGTGCGTTGAATGCTTATATTCCCACTCCTACGCAAACCCTATATAGAACTCCTGTGGTCCCTCTTCTTCTGGGCACTCTCCTCTCGGTTTCATTCCGACACTTCCTCAACCCTCTTTCGGAGGACCTTTTCAATCCTCTATCGGTGGAACCAATCCTAGTGGCACCTTTCCGTCATTCACACCAAATTACCAGATTCCTGTTGGTGGAAAATTTCACCAAGGAGGTTTGACTCAAACCCCCCTTGTAGGGAAAATTCCTATTGGAACACAAATCCCAATTGGAACACAACCCCCAATTGGAACTCAACCCCTGATTGGAGGACAACCCCCACCGACCCCACCCTATGGACAAAACATACCTCCATCCTTGGCCCAGTATTGGAATCATCTGATACAACATAATCCTCAATCGACTGGGGGAAATAGCTTCCAACTACATCCGTTATACCCCCTAGTATAGGCCAACCATATCCAGGTACGTCCAATCCTATTTGGGGTTTGAATGCTCAAACTCACGTCCCAGTTCAAGGATACAATCCCATGAGCTACTTTCCTCCACAACAACCACTAAATCTGCCTGGTTCTTCGCATTATATGCAGACTGCTTATGGTCCCACTAGTTTTCCGACGGGACTCCCTCCCCAAAGCCACTAGTACCCACATGTGAATAGATAGTTACCCTTTTTGGCCACTTTGGACCTCTCGGATCTATCAAAGATTTTAAACAATCCAATACGTCACTCTCCCCATTGGCCCGCTATACCAGCCAAGCTACCATATGACATCCCTAAATTTTATGGCAAAGCGGGAGAGGACCCGAACAATCACATCATGACTTTTCACCTATGGTGCTCATCCAACAGCTTGATGGATGACTCTATTCATTTAGGTCTTTTTCAAGGAACTCTCACAGGTTCTGCCACGAAGTGGTATATAGAATTACCACAAGGTTTCTTCGCTGACTTCAACACCCTAGCTATGGATTTCCTCACCCACTACTAGTTACCGATCTGTTATGAAATGGGGACCAAGATTTTGAGTTCTTTCAAACAAAACAAAGCCACTCATATATCCGATCACATTCATGAGTGACGATGAAGATGACGTCTCATCAAACGCGAACTTCCTAATCAGTTGCTGGCAAAGTGGTTCACAAAATCATTTGTGAATGACATCAGTCATGACATCGCCATGGGTGGAGTTGTCACAAAAGAACATGCCATAAGTCGTGCTCAATACCTTGACCTTGTTTACTCACAAATGGGTACTCTTTATGACTTACTCCCTGATGCCCCTCGTCCTTTCGCTTCCACCACTACAACAACTCCAACTACTTCTCATGCAACTAACGGTGTGATTGGCACTTTCCATGCCCAACCACATTTTGCCTCAAGCAACAACCCCAAAACCGCTTCTTCTAATGTTCAAAATGCTCCGTCTCCTACCCCTCCCACTGACAAGAATTTTTAGGTAAATGCAGTTCAATCTACCTCAGCCGGTAAAAACAAATCCAGAAAGGGAAAGGGTAAGAATAAGGAGGACAAAAATACTTTGCAAGTAGAGAAAACCAAAACTCCACTTGTTGACGATAGGAATAAACACAAACCCTGATACCCTTGTCTTATCTGTGGTGATGATCACTACAAAAAGGATTGTCCATGACACGCTGAGGTTACTAAGTTCCTTCAAGGGGCCCCAAAACCACCCACTCCATCCATTTTATCCCAACCCTTCCCCTCTCAACAACGGGCCCAATTGGTCATTCATGACCAACCTTCCCCTTCTACTATGTCTTATGTATTAATGTGTACTGGCGATTCAAAGAAGAATGACATCGCTCTCACCACTCAAGCCAAAGATTATTCTCCCTCTAAATAGAAGGTTGATGATATACCTCCTTCATTGGTCCAAACCTCTCCCACGACTCCACCTACCAATGGTCCTCTTCATCTCGAACAATCGAGCCTTGACATAGTTCTTCACCCCCCTCCAAAGGGCGTCGTTCGGAAATCGGCTTTCAATCCTCATGCTCATGCTGCCCAGAAGTATAGCATTGTTGAAGACCTGGCCCAAGCACCTTCCATGATGTCAGCCCTTGAAGTCCTTCAAAGTTGTCCCACAGAATGGAAGGCACTATTGAAAGCTATCGGTGGAATCGACCCGACGGACACGAATTTAATAATTTTATACTTGGAAGATCACATTCCAAGGTTACCCCCTCAACTCGCATTCCAGATCCAAGTGATTGTCTTCGACAAAAACATTTTCCGAACCGTTATCAACGAGGGTGCCTCAACGTGTGTCATGTTTGTTACGTGCTAGAAAGCCATCGACTCTCCCTCTTTGACTGAATCCCATAACACACTCAAAGCCTTCAATGGATCTGGTTTTAAGCCTTACGATGTCATTCCTTCATTGCCAATCATGCTAGAAGGAAAAACGGTCCAAGTCGAAGTGGAAGTCTTTGACGCTCCTCTCGATTACAATCATCTTCTTGGTCGTAGCTGGATCGATTCCATGTGCGCAGTTGTGTCGACTCTTTTTTGTGTTGTACGTTTCCCACATCAAGGAAATGTAATCACCGTCGACCAATTAGCCTTCTTTAACTCGGATACCCATACTGACGACATACCGTTCATCGCCAAAACCCCACAGAGTTACGAGAACATCGATGTAGGTCTTCTCAAAGACTCTTCGTTAATGGGTACCTTCCCCATTCCACCGCCTGATGTTCCACACTTGTCTGTCGCTTCAATCAACATGATCTCCACCTCGATTCACAGAACCCCTACGTCTCATGACCCATGGATGGTACCCGACCCCGACAATCATCTTCGTTACGACGATGAAATGCCTTTAAGCCTGGTCGAATCCGCCTATCAGGCCATTCAATCGGCAACCCCTTCTACCCCCTCCCTTGGTGATTTATCTCCAGATCCTTTCCGCGTAATTTTTCCCATGGACGAGATGATTATGTCTGTCATGGAAGATACTCCTTGGAATGATGGACATCACCGTTCCATCCTCTTCCTGGAACAACACACCATTGAGATCTACCAATGGATCTCGACCCCATCGACCGTTGTTGCCATTTCAACCATTCCTGAGTCCAGACATGATGTGTTTTCCGAAGGGAACTTAAGAAATATCTCACCCACTATTCCCCTTGACATATCCATCAAACCTGGAATTGTCGAAAATGTGCATATCGGAGCTTCGTTTTGCCATGATGAAATCATCACCTACAAGTCATTTTTCAAAGAATTTCGTGATGTATTCACCTGGAGCTATGAATAAATGTCAGGTATCGACCCAAACATTGTGATACATGAGATCAAGACATACCCAGACACTAAACCTATCTGGCAACGCCTTCGTCCAGTTCACCCATGTAAAGCGACTTCTATCAAGCTTGAAGTCGAGAAACTTCTCAAAGCCGACTTTATTTACCTGGTGGCCCTCACTGACTGGGTTTCCAATCTTGTCTCAATCGATAAGAAACAAGGCACAATCTGCGTATGCGTTGATTATAGGGATATTAACAAAGCTTGTCCTAAAGACAACTTTCCCACCCCCTTCGTCGATCAGATTGTTGACGATTGCGCCGGAAGAAAAATCTTCTCTCTGATGGACGGTTTCTCCGGATATAATCAAATCAATATTGTTCCCGAGGATCAACACAAAACTGCTTTCATTTGTCCTTGGGGCACTTTCGCCTATCGGAATCTTCCTTTCGGTCTAAAGAACGCTGGCACAACTTTTCAGTGTGCTATGTCTTATGCCTACCATGATATCAAGCACATCATGCAACCATATCTTGATGACTTACCCGCTCATTCCATGCACTGGGTCGATCATCCAATCCACCTCCGAGCCATTTTCCTCCGCTGTCGGTTTTACCATATACTCTTGAATCCTCACAAATGCATTTTCTGCATAGAATCCGGTCGAATTCTAGGCTTTATTGTTTCATGTCAAGGGATCAGGGTAGATCCTTTAAAGGTCGAGGTGATTCTCAATCTACCTCCTCCTTCTACACTTCGCCATTTACAAAGTTTGCAAGGGAAAGCAAACTTTCTTCGTCGTTTCATCCCAAACTACGCTGAGATAACTCTTGGATTTACGTGACTACTCAAAAAGGGGTCTGAGTTCGTATGGTATACCATTGTAAACAAAGCCTTCGAAGCTTTGAAACTATCCCTGACATGTGCTCTTCTTCTCTCCCCCCCTGATTACAGTCGCGATTATTTCCTCTACCTTGCAGCCTCGGATTACACCATTGCTATGGTTCTCGTCCAAGAAGATGATTCTCATGATGAACATGTTATCTATTACTTGAGTCAAAGTCTAACGCTTACTAAAACTAAGTATTTACATGTCGAAAAACTGGCCTTGGCAGCCATCCAAGCAGTTCAACGTTTCCGGCACTATATCCTCTCTCGCAAGACTACGATAATTTCTAACTGTAACCCTATGCAACACATTCTCACACGTCAATTGCTAGGGGTAAAATACTCCAAATGGATCGTGATACTCCAAGAGTTTGACTTGGACTTCAAATGAGCTAAGTCCAACAAGTCCTTAGTGTTTGTCGAGTTGATATGTGACTTTCCCTACTCTGAAACGGAAAATGTAGCAGTCGATTCATTTCCTGATGAATCCCTTTTCCTAATTAGTTCCGATGATCTTTGGTATGGAGATATCATCATATATCTCCAAACCCAAACTTTCCAGCATAATTTTTCCAGTACTGACTGACGTCGAATACGCTACCGAGCCCGTCAATATATTATCCTCAGGGATACTCTTTATCGTCGTGGGATTGAATCTGTTTTTCGACGCTGCCTCACGTTCGATGAAGCCAAGAAAGCCTTAAATGACTGCCATTATGGAGCCTGTGGTGGTCATATGTCCAGGTATGCTACTGCCCAGAAGATCTTACGAGCAGGGTATTTTGGCCTTCTTTATTTAACGATTGCATAATCGCCGTCCAAAAATGCCACGCTTGCTAGACCTATAATCATAAGATATGGTCACATCCCACTCCTCTTCACCCTGTGGTCTCTACCGGTCCCTTCGTGAAATGGGGCATCGATTTCATGACATGTCACCCCCACTCGGCCGTGGGGCATGGATACATTATTGTAGCGGTAGATTATTTTACGAAATGGGTCGAGGTGATGCCAACATTTGACAATACTGGAAAGACCACAACATTATTCATTTTCAATCACATCATAGCTCATTTTGGTGTTCCTCAGGCTATCGTCACCGATCAAGGTATCCACTTTAGAAACTTCATGATGTCTGAACTCACTGAAAAGTTGGGTCTTCGCCATGAAAACTCAACGCCCTATTACCCACAAGCCAATGGCCAAGTTGAAGCGATTAATAAAGTTCTCATAACCATTCTTCGACGAATGATAGGGATTCACAAAACAAGTTGGCACACAATGTTGTTTTCAACATTGTGGGCTTACCGGACGTTCGTTAATTCCACTACTGGGTTTACATATTTTCGGTTAGTCTATGGTCTAGAAGCCATCCTCCTGATTGAATGTGAGGTACCCTCCTTAAAACTAGCCGTCGAACTCCTACCAAACACTTCTACCGAGGAAGAACGTCTATTGTATCTCATGTGATTAGACAAAACTCGACACGATGCTACCCTAGTTATAGAAGCCCAGAAGAAACGTGTCAAGGCCCAATATGACAAACATGTCAAGCCTCACATTTTCTCCTAAGGAGATTTGGTTCTCCTCTATGAACAAAATCGAGATATGCTAGGAGATGGAAAATTCGAAGCCATGTGGTGAGGCCCTTATATCGTTAGATGAGTTTTGGAGAAAGGAGCTTACGAGTTAGTAGATTACGATGGTATCCCTTTGAGTGAACTCATAAATGGGTTGTACTTAAATAAGTACTATGCATAAGATCACCTTTGCACGAGTACTTGTATTTTATTGTATCATACTTCTTCTGTGTTACTGTAGTATGTTTTCTTTTGTTATCTGGTCTCTGCCCTTATGTGATGTTGTGTTTGATTTCCAGATGTTGGAGTCTTCGCTACCCCACATTGGCTTCACTAATGGCGCTAGCCGTAGTACTCAGAACCTTGCTTCTGCTGCGTGGGCAATTTACGCCCCTACAAACAAACTTATCACTCTACGAGGTGTGTGCCTCGGTCGTGCGAATATTGCAAAGTATAGCACCGTTATCGAATGGTTGATTGATGCTATCTAGCTTGGTATCCGTCACTTGGTTGTGCGACTTGATTCGCAACTCATAGTACTTCAGTTAAGTAATGTCTATGTTATTCGAAGTCCTACTTTGTTACGGGTATATTTGCGAATTCGCCTCTTGGAACGTTATTTTGATTATATTGAGTATCAAAATATTCGTAGATGTCTAAATACATTAACTGATGCATTAGCTAACTATGTATTAGATAGACATTTGGGTCATTTATAAATCAATCACATCACAAGTATCACACAACACAAGATAAGCCGGTAGAAGCTGTATGTATATATAACGATCAAAAAGTTTTTTACAAAAAAGTTCTATCCAAGGACCAAAATTTCAAAATCTTAAGCTCATAGCTTCTACAAAGTGACTTAATGGATGACATTCACGATAACACATGACTGCCCGAGCAACCCTACGAAGCAGTCGGCCAATAGACTCTGACACCCCCACCGTATGACATTGATAACGTCGCTAGACCTCTCCAAGAGGCATGTCTGGAATGTCTGCAGTCAAACCCTCTAAGTTTTGTTCCACTGCCTCATAATCGTTAGTGTCCCATCGTGGCATTGGAGCCACCTCTCCTTGTCTTTGAATAGGAGAAGTACCTGGAGGTCGATAAGGCCCCACATCTA
>JASDQU010014491.1:13295-23994 GCA_032191745.1 Picea mariana
AAGAATGGAAAGAGGACTATAGAAACTGTTAGAGAGACTCATATTACAGGGAAGAAGGCAAGGAAGATCAATAAAAAGAAAGCCAAGCTAGAAAATCTACAGGAAGGTATAGAGAACATATGGAAGACTTCATAGACTGGAACCTCGCAGGAGGCAGCTTTAGAGGATTTGAAACTCGCCGGAACAACAAGACCACGCAGAATGGGACTTTGCCTTGGCGAAGCTATATGACCGTTAGAGGCATCCCGCCCATGCTCTAGAATGATTCTCTAGAACAACTAGAAAACACATTTATGGGCGGATGGACTGCCTTTGGGACGTTGAGACTGCGCCATAACAGATATATTCGCATTGATGGAAGAATTCCTGCTCGTTGGAAGAAAATGTTATGAGGCCCTGCTTATTTAACCTGTCGGATGTTGTGTTGACACCACTTTTTACCACCCATTACTAATTTATCCAATAGATAATTGATTGTGTATCGAGCTTTGTTATCAGAAACTAGACGTCATTGTCTTTTTGTCTATCCTGCTTATTCGTTTGTCTACCTTGACCTGCCTGTTTAACAATGAGAATGTTAGGTGAACCCACTGAGTTAGAGAATTCCATCGAGGAGGTTCTTAAGAATTTCATGGCTGATAGAGCTATGTCTGAGGGAGTACAGGCGTCGTCGACGAGGGGACTGGAGGCTTCCCCTTCGACTGGATGTCGTTCTGGCCATTTTAACCCCTTGACTGAGCAATGAAGTAAGCATCACAATGATTTGTATAATGTGAAGCAGATCCCATCGATCTTACCAAAATATATCCCACCTTCGGCTGGCGCGGTTAATCGCGACAACATCCCACATGACATTGAGTACAACTTGTTCACCGCGTATATCCCGAAAGGAATACACATTGTTGGGAGTCAGTTAGGGCAGATCCCACTACTGAAGAACAACGAATTTAATATCAGTGACAAAAATAACTATGCTATGCTACAACCCCGTCGATACCTAACAAAGACAACTGGGAAGAAGCATCGCCTGGTCTCCTAGCCATGGATTAAGAGCTCGCGTAGTCCACTGTGCTAAATGTGATGAAGATTCCTCATTTTGAGCATCACCAGGAGGTTAACGCTGGCGTTAAACTCCTCTTGTCGTGATACCATGGAGGATACCTATGGCTTGATCAACGGATTACTATGGATTCAACGCTGATCCAATTGATTACAAGATTATGCATGAAGGGACCTGACCCTCAGTAGTTTTATCTAGGGAAGGCGTTAGACTACTCCCTTGCACAACATATCAAGGAGGCTTATGACGAAGTCAAAAAGGGAAAGTGAGGCTACAAGGTAGCCTCTATCCAGGATGGCATAGTGCACCTTGCTTGCCAACTCATAGCTGGAAAGCTCATAAGAAAGAACCACCACACACAGTTTAGTGGGTTCGTGGTGGACCTCGCAGGAAAATGTGTGGAGAGAATGAAAATGAATTGGGTGAGTTACCTCATCAATGAACTCGAGAAAGACTGCCGCAAAGCTCAAGATTAGGGATACAAATTCCACTTTAGTTGGATGATCGTGTTGATTGAATTTGTTGCTTGGAAAATGCCTAAAGGAGCCACCTTTCCAGAGACTGAACCATCGGAGCCGTTGGCCACTAGGTTTGGTAACTTGTGGTACACCAACGACATGTCGAAGCAATGGAAGTCAAATGCTGTGTTCCATGTGTACTATCATCAACTAAAGGTTTCCATTGAAGAATTTCTGTGCATGACACCATGCACCTTGAACCAATATAGACCAATATCCAAGTTCCATGCAGATTGACATTTTACCTATATCACTGCGTGCAGAGATGAGAGAAAGGAAGAGTTACATTCATATTACAAGCTGACAGATGAAGACATGGAGCAGATCACGAAGGAGTGGCCAGAGGAGTTCCTTCTACCTGTTGCTGATGAAGAACTCTTTGACACTGACATCATAGGAAGCCCCTTAGTCACCCTGGTCGAGCATGTCGGGTAGTCCAGTGGGACAAAGAAGAAGAAGAAAAAGGAGGAATTCCAGAATATAGAGACTGATGAGGAGGACAACGCCTCTGAAGAAAGTGGATCTAGATCGCTAGGATGAGGAGATGAATAAAATGGACAAGGAGGAGGGGATGAAGGAGAAAAGTAAGAAGAAGTATAAGCTACATCACCTCAAGATCCCCCTACTGAAATAGTAATACCGCAAAAGAGGAAGGTTTCTCCATAGAAACCTTTGACAAGAAAGAAGACACGTGCTAGCAAGCCCCAATTAGATGCCACGCTCACGGAGGACGACATCAACTTGGTCCCAGATCCATGGAAGATGCTTCCGAGGATATCTTGTAGAGATATGGAGTGAATCCGGAGGAGCTATATGGAAGGGCCGAGAAGGAACTGAAGGAAATACAACAAGTCATTCAATTGATCTACGAAGTACCTACTACGCCTTCTTCATCATAGGTTGTAGAACTGGGGGATGAACCAACCCAATTAAGAAGACTTATAGATGTGACAGAGGCTTGACTTCAGAAAGTACAAGAAGAAAAGGAGAAAGCTACAAAATCCTTGAAACAAGAGAAAGAGGAAGTCTTAGAGAAATTATGTGTAGTGCGGTACTGTGTAACCGCCAATGAAAATGAAAAAGAAGAGTTTCAGGTGATGGTCCAGGAGGAAAAAGTCTAGCTACAGAGAGAAAATGAACATTTTCTCGTAGAATGAGCCATGGTTAAGGAAGATGTGAGTAAATCATGTCACTCTATGCTAGGTTTGACACATGAGGAGCAAGAGTCGGTCGAGGTTCAAGTTGCGAATCTCGCTGAGACCATCCAACAACTTCAAGCGAGGATAACGGAGTTGGAGATCCAAGCGGTACCGAGCACCCCGCAAGATGTTCATGACCAGAGGGAGGAAACCACTAAGAAAACAGTAGTAAGGATAAGGTCCCTCACCTCAGAGTGAAAACAACTAAGCGATAGAAGCACATAGACTTATAAACGCCTCACGGAAGATCCAGAGCTAAGGAAACTAGAAGCACAGTTATAGGAGGTGCAACAACATGCTTTCTCTGTGTAGGCACAGATGAAGTTGCTCAATGCAGTTGAAAGAATGAAGAGGTCCCATGAACAACGTGTGGTACAACAAAAAATTACTGCCATCAAGAGCAGGATAATGGAAGTCATGCATAAACTACAAACTGTGCAGGATGAAGCCTACAAGGTGTTTGAAGAAATTGAAGGACAAGACTCGCAATTAGACAAAGTGGTTGCGACCATCGCCTAGAAGGGCCTATTACAGAGAAAATGATCCAAGAGCTCGCTGAGCAGGAGGTTCAGGCGAAGCAGCAAGTTGAGGCATCTCAAGTGAAGCTTGAGGCCTTCAAAGTGGAATTGACCAGACCTAAGTGACTTGAGACGAGTCACAGGTGAGTGTTGGGGGCCTATTGGTCCTTGACCAAGTTTCGAGGAAACCTTGGTTAAGTTAGGACCAATTTTGGACTTCGACAGGCTGGTCAAAGATGGAGTGCCTAGGCAGAGTTGAGATCGCAAATATCACTTATTTTGTGGGCTATGTGGACCCATCAAGGGGTTCCTTAGGGTTTTTGTAATGGGTTATGGGATGTCGGCCCATGGGTTTACCCATGATTAGGCCTTATTGTAAAAGTATAAATAAGTAAGAATGTAATGTAGAAAGTGGTGAAGTGAAGAGAATAGTGGAAAAAGAGGCTAAGTGTGAGTAGTTCTGAGTTGCTTTGTGCAACAAAATGTGTATGTAAGGCTATGTTCTCAATAGAGAAGTTGGCTCTGTGCCTTGACCTAGTTTTGGGAAGGAGCATCTGGTGCGCAGTGTGCAAATATCCTATTTGGTGCGAAGCTTGGCTCTGTGGCTCAGTGCATAGGAGTGGATGAATGCAAGAGATTGAAGAATAATAAAGAAGACAAAGCAGTTGGTGGACGTAGCCCCACATCGGGGTGAACCACGTATATCTTGTGTCTTTAGTTTGCTTTGTGCTTTGTTGGTTATGTTATGAATCTACTCAATGCTTTTATTATTATGTATATTAGATAGATATGTTGATGCTTAGTGCTTAGTTGTGTTAAGAATTAATGAATGTTAGATATAACTCAGTGCTATGTGCTAAATGATCGAAGTGTTTAATCTTTATTGTTACTGCATTGATCTAACGTAGGGTTTGTTCTATGAATTTAATAAAGCTAATGAACTAATGCATATCACCTTCTGAGTGTTGCTAGAATACTCTACGAAGTGTTATTATCACAAATCTATGTCCCAGCTTGGTTACAGACACCTGAGTCCTGTAACCCCCCTTGCTTCTACCTCGGGTGAGACTTCGCTTGCTTCACAGCTGTTGCCGAAAGGGCCGGTAGTTAGGGTTTTGTTGGTGCATTTTTGAAGCGTTGAACCCTGGGTCTTCCCTTATGCCAACATGATCCATGTACCTATATTTGACCATATCTACCTAAATTGGGACATGTGTCATTATTCTTGGGATCTTTGTCACTACATTGGGATCCATCATTGCACAATAGATGATGATAGGGATGCCACATCATCATCATGTACCACATGGACCATTCCTAGAGGGTTCACTTTCTTTGTTGGACCATTTCTTGAGGTGTTGCAGTGGTTAGAGCACGATTTTCACGGAGGCCAACTTCATGGAAATTTATATTTTGATAGAGTTCCCATAGTTCTTCCATATCAATTCCATTGAATGCAGAATGGCCACAATATTTCTAAAAAGGGGTCATAATAGAAAATTAGGTAAATATTGACATAGTTATGATGTTTTTGAAATCTGTCACATGAAAATTATCACCATGTTCTAGAGCCACACATGGAAGCCACATTTTCTCTCTCTTAGCCACATATGTGGGTGGTTAGATCATCTTGTGGGGTTCTCCTATCTCTTTGACTCCAATCCTCTCACATTTTTTATATGGTTGAGGTGGTTATTTCATGATATATTATTTTATTTGCTCAAAATTGGTTTTAGACCATGATATTGAGAGTGCCTCTTGTTTTAGCTCATGTTTTTGATTGAGCACATTGTATTAGCATATGGTATTGTAATAGTACATGGTTTTATACTCATGGATTTGTGCGTTTACTTACCTATATAAAGGATACTCCTCTCTCAATTTTTGTGATTGGAAATAGACTGGAAAAGCTTATTTTCCTCAATATTGGTGTGATATCTTCTCTATTTATTGAGTATTTTGTCCTAGGATAATTATAGAGGGTTTTTGGGCATCAAAGGACATTGGGGAAAGGGATGTTTCAACATAAGTAATACAAATAAGGTATGATGAATGTCTATTTTATTTCTTTGTGAGTTTTGAAGATAGATCTTAGTATTGAAGTTGAATATCTTAGGTTTTTAAATTCTTACCCTAAGTTTATGCTTTAACTATTTAAGTTTTCAATACTTAGGATGAACCTATTTTTAGTTTAGCCTCCTTATGATTCTTGTATAGCCCAGGTTTCCTTAATCTTGATGCTCACTAAGAATTCTCCAAGAGATGTGTGGGGACTTCAACATTAAAGGTGAAGAGGGAAACTACTCAAGGAGTGGCTATGGCTCTATGCCCCATGGTAGCAATTAGTTTTCTTTTCTTTTGTGGCCATCTCATTTAAATCTTTCCCTCTTCATTTGTTTTGGTTTCACATGCAATCTAGGATTTTATTGTTATATCTTTAGATCTAGGTTGTAAATTTATTTTCAAGTATTAGGCTAATTTCTTTAGATTTAGTATTAGACTTGAAGAAAATTTGAAAATCATTCTATCTTTAATGTTAAATTACTAAAATATTTGCATATCTCTTGGATCCAGTGGTTTAAAGTTATTTTTTTGATGGATCTAAGTGAAATTAATAAATAGACTTAACTATGCCTAAAATAGGCTAACTTTTTCATTCGAGTCTATTTCTTTTCATTGAATGTTGGGAATACATTGATTAATAACTATGACATACATCTACTAGAAATGTTTTTCTTAATCTATACTTGAATGATCCAGAATCGGATCCAGGAGCCGGACAGGGCTCAAAAAGGCTAAAAAATAAAAGTTCTCGGAATCCGACAAAACCAATGCCATTGCGTTCGTCTCGTCTTCCTGATTCCAGCCATATATTTATTTCGTCAAACGGGCTTCATATGCGAAAGATATCGCATTCTGTCCGAAAACCCAAACAGGCAAAAAAAATGGGTGACTGTATAGACCATACAGTCTGTACAGTGCCATGTGACAGGCTAACTGTATAGGCCGTACGGTCATACAACTGACGTGGCATCTTCTGGTGATGACACGTGGCAGGTGATGGAGCACATGACAGGTATAGTTGGACCAGTCAAAGGATGACACATGTCACCACTGTAAGGGTGACACGTGACACAGGCTGACGTGGCATGGATGACGTCAACAGGATGACTGGGCAGGTATGGTGACAGGTGGCAGGGTATGTGGCAGATACATGGACGAACCAACATTTCACATGTGGCATCCCTCTATTGGTTGTTGAGGTGCCACGTGGCCCAGTCATGGGCTGCCACGAGGCACCCTGTGATTGGCTTTCGACGTTGTGTAAAATTATGGGGTCTCCACCGGAATCGAACCCCCGACCTACTTACAAGCTACGGATTGGTAGGACCGGGCTAATTGCCTGCTCCACTGGTGGTTCTTATTAACTATATGGCAAAAAATGTATTTGAGTTTGGTTAAAGTTTTAAACGAAGGCGGAAAGGCCCCAGCCCACGGTATATTACATTACCATGTAACCGCCCCATATGGCTGTGGGCACGGGGGGTTTAACGCAGCGGGAGTTGGTAGATAAGGACCAACCCTTGGTTCTTGGGCAGTTCCATGTGACCCAGACCAATCCGAACAGGGCATGCGGGTAGTGTGTTAGCCCCGGTCCTATGCCTACGCCGAAGACCAGGAGCCAAGGATAGGGGGGCTCGTGTACAGATGGAGCGCTTAGCCACATGGCTGCTCCCCCATATGACCAGGAGCGTGCGCCGAAGGGGGCTGCACCCAAATACATATGAAAAATGGTTTTTTATGTATATTTTGGATTTTTAAATGATATTGTGCCTGTTATTAATGGATTTTGGTCATTTTTGGGAGATATTGGGCATTTTTGGAGCCCAAATTTTGGGAGGAAGTTGGGGATGGATAACCAACTTCAGATCTATATAAACCAGGCCTGTTTGAGGCCATGAAAGAGAGTCAGAGAAGATTTATGCTGAAGGGAAGCCAAGCCAAAGCCATTTTTATGCAGGGAAGCTATTGAGGAGCAGACGCTTACGGGCCATTTCTGGGAGCTCCAGACATCCGTTTTGCGTGCCGTTTTCTTTGTTGGGTTCTAGAGATTTGGAATAACATGACCAGATTAGTCTTGTAGCCAATTGGCACTACTGCGATGTATTTTTGATCTTTTGAACAGAAATAAAGAAGCCTCCCCCACAGAGACAAATGCCCGAAGACGTAGGCAACGTTGTGCTGAACTCCATTATCAATTCTCTTGTTATGGTTTGCTGTTTATTACTTCATTTCAGATCTGCATATGTGTATATGGCTGTCATAATTCCTCTCTTTTCCTCATTCTTTCATTAAGCTTCTTAAAAGGGTTAATTAACACATGCAATTTAAAACTCAACCATAGTCATTAAAAGATCCTACGGATCATTGAATCACAAATATGCACTTAAACAATGATGATAGTGCCTAATGATTTAAGGGTTTACATGTGTTGCAAGTTATGATGGTTTGGTACATTTTACATTCATTTACGATGAACATTGTACTTGATTTCTAATCCAAATCACTATACACAATAAATCAATGGTATAAACCCTCAAATAAATTGTAATTTGGTGCTTAATGTCTTGTATATTTTGTAATTTATTATTGGAATATGCTAATGTGAGGGTTTGTCTTAGATGTTTCACTCAATTTTTTCTCTCAAAATCAAGTGAATACTTAAAGTTCTTAAATGACTTACTTTGGAGGCTAATTTTTCACTTGTATTACAGGTATAATACATATGATTAAGGGTCTGCCTCAAACATTGATGTGTTCTAAGAAATTTTCTTTTGCTTTGAATAGTCATTGTTGTTATCCGTTTGCTACAAATTGGAGTACATAACAAATTTGGATTCAAGATTAAAACATCATCATTTCACCTAAGTTCCACTAAACAAAATCTGATACTAAATGTGCTATGTTGTGAGGTTTCCTTTTGTGAATTAATTGTGTTTTGGACATAATACACATAAATTGGAAACACTCCATAAGTTAAGCACTTAATATTATCTTATGAATTTCAAGTACAATTTATAGGATAATTTGATGAGCACCAGATTTCATATTTGAGCACAACTCAGTTTTGTATCTTGTTCACCATAAGCCTTAATAAATATGAATGTGTTGATGAATGTATTTCATAATTGGTATCTAATTTTATATTGGATAGTTATTTCAAGACTAAACTTCATCTCCTTATATTCTAAGTAACTTGAAAATCCGATCATAACAATGTGGATGTCATAATCTCATATTTGCAGTTGGTTTATTGATCTTAATTTTTTATTATTTCTAAAACCTAAAAATTTGTAATTAATGTCACTATATCATGTTTATAACACATGGTTGTGATAGTTCTCCTTGAATTGTTTGAGGCATCATTGAGAAATTTATATGGTGATAAGAAAATGTGTTTATCTAACACTGCCGCAATACATTCTAATCTTTTCCAACAGACTAATTTAAGCTAGTGGTTAATGATAAATCTTGGTAAGATTGTGTTCAATCCTTGTTTTTCTTTTAAGTAAGAAAGAGGCGGTTCCTGCTATATTAAGTGGCAAAAAAATATACAACTGTGCCGAGGCTTCCATTTGTGCCATTGTTTTATTGGAAACCACCACATCTGGTAGCCAATGTTGTTCCAATCAAAAGTGGGCGGTTCACGATCTGTCATGTGCATAGGAAACCAGGGCAGATGGCGTTCCATAGCCTGAACTGTGTCCATGGTTTTATAGTAAGCAACTAGAAGCATGATCATGGCCATAAGCAATAAAACTAAACAAAACAAAAGCATAACCATGGTAATTACCCAGTGGCCGTGTTGGCCTCGTCCTCTTGTTCTCCTCCTCTAGATGGCATCACGAATAGCTGCGCACAGGTTGGGCATCTCTGCCCTATTGGGGTGTTGGAAAACACGTCATAAAGCATATCCAGTCACTGGCTCATGAGGAGGACATGGTGGACATGGTCTGCCATCTGTCCCCACAAATCAAATAAGAGTTCAAGGTTCTCCGGGTGGAGGAAAGGTGGCGAGACACACTATTGTTCATGCATGGATGAAATGGGAGGTGGCGATAGGACCTTGCCACCCTCCCTCTTTGTGCCTCCCTACCTGTTCTCCTCGGCCTCACTTGGGATTGCCTCGCCTTGCTATTCCCCACCTACGCCTTCAACGTCACCGCTTCCCATACCTGTGTCTAGCCTCAGTTGCGACCACCTAAGAGGCCATTTATTTTGGTATCTCCTCCTCATTGTAGCAAGTGGGGAAGTCATCATAATTCTCTACTCCTGTGCCACTCCCTAGTTGCTTCTTAGAGGTTGCCGAAGTGTTTTTTCCCAGAAAATGACTTGTGGGCTGCCAATTATCGGGCACAGTGAACAAGAGATGCTCTGGAGGAGCCTGAATTGGATCGTCCAAGAATATCTCCTCCACATATTCCATGGGAGGGAGTCTAGCCACATTGGCTCTACGCGCAAGATGGGTGTGAGCCAGCGAGAGCACTCGCTCCATCCGTTGCAACCTCTAATATCGAGCTTCATGGGTATACTAGGCTGAACCATGATGTGGTTTCCCTCTTTCTCGAGGCATCAGAGTGAAAAAGCGGATTGCAAGAACGCAGAGGGTCATCTGGTTATTGCACCAGATCTTGCAATTGCAGCATTCATGCAGGGCAAAAATGAATTGAGTGCATCCATGTCTTAGCCTGTTCAAAAGAGGAGGGAGCGACGGGACATCCTCCTCCATTTACTCTATCATCTTGAATGCTTACAGGACCGGACGGTTGCTGTGAGGGAGAGGCCACTTGTCCTGAGAACGACGGTTGGGGATAGCTCCCATCCTTAATGCTGAGGGGATAGGGGTCATCCTGCCACATTTAAGGCCAGGCATGACACCCTTCCAGGTGTCTGGAATACTCAACGTGTCACCCCATCCGGGGCGTGTTCAATCCTTGTTAATAAAGTAAACATTTTGCATACTTTAACTCTCATATCTTAAGGAAAATCCCAGTTGTTTGATTAATAATTCATAATCAATCTAGGCTAACTAACACTCCTAATTCTACACAATTTAGATAGATTGACCATAGGTATTCCCCCTAGGATATGGTGGCTTAGTTTTCCTTAGTTTGAAGTGTGTGGAAAGGCTACCGAGGTGACAGTGGGTAACTTGCCTATAATGCCTATAGGATCGCCTGTTGAGGTTAGTACTTTTCCTCCTAAGGTAGAGTTTGAGTGGTAACACCAAGCAAAAATGCAGATGGATCTAACTATCCTTTTCCAGGTCAAATGATCATCCAGGTGAACAAAATTTTTAGATCATTGCTTTGAGAAAATGACACTCAAATAGTGTCAATCAAC
>JASDQU010014491.1:46466-59450 GCA_032191745.1 Picea mariana
TTTCGACAACTCCATTTTGCTGAGGTGTCCTAGCTGCCAAGAACTGTATCTTTATTCCATATTCTCCATAGAAATCCATGAATTCCTTTGATTTAAATTCTCCTCTATTGTTTGATCTCAAACACTTGATTTTCAAATCCATTTTGGTCTCAACCATCTCTTTGTATATCTTGAAGTTTTCAAAGGCCTCTAACTTCTTCCCGAGAAAGAAAACTGCAGTCATTCTTGGGTATTCATCAACCAACGACATAAAATAATGTTCTTCATTTAATCCCTTCATTCTTGTAGGTCCACATAGGTCAGTGTGTACAATCTCCAATGGTTTTGTCGTGGAAACTCCTTTGATTTGAACTTGGTCCTAGTTTGTTTTCTTTATAGACAATGCTCATATAAAGTATTTTTTGGCTTTGAAATCTCGGGCATTTCTTTCACTGTTTCCTTTCTACTGATTTTTACAAGGTTATCAAAKTTYATGTGACCCATTCTTTTGTGCTAGAGCCAACTTTYATTCTCCTTTCATAAGCAACATCTTTCCTTTCCAATTTCATTCAGGATGTATATGTTGTTTGGAGTTCTTATAGATGTATCCACCAACTTKCATGATCCTTCTTTCCTTATCTCACATTTTTCTAAGTCAAACACAAGCTTGTGTCCTTGATCACACATTTGAATTACATCGAGTATATTGTGTTTCATTTCTTCGACCAATAGAACATGACATCTTTTCTTCCAAGCTTAACTATGCCTCTTCCTATAAATCTRGCTGAATATCATTTCCAACCGAAACCGATCCATCATGTTCCTTCTTTAGTGTTAGAAACCTATTCTTTTCACCTGTCATATGCTTTGAACAACCACTTTCAACATACCACCCACTTTTCTTATGTTGAGGTTGTAAAGCAAGCGGACAATCTTCAATGTTGAATTGATATTGATTCGTTCTCCATATCCTTTGTGGTTCTTGTTTGATATTATGCTTTGGTTTCCTTGGAGGAATAGTCAGTCTACAATCTTTGACCATGTGTCCAAAATGGTTCCACTTGCAGCACTCTACTTCATTACTTAGTGAACCAAAACAATTGTTATTTAAGTTATGTGCTTCAAGTGATTTTCTAGGATAACTATTGTTTGAATAGCCTTCATAGTTTCTTTTGTTCTTGGCATAGGCTCTACACTTTGTAGATTTGTGACCAAAATTGTTACAAGAATAGCATAAACCAAGAGAAATAGTTTGATACCTGTATTTAGGGGATCTTTTGAATGATGTTTCTCTTCTGAAGCCTTCTTCTTCTTGAGATGTTGCTAATTGTTGTGTTATGAATCTTCTAGGTGGTACAGTTCCTCTATGATTTTCTTCTTGAGTACCTATGACTATTTCTGCATAGGTGCTTTGTTTTGCTTATTGTTCTTTTGTCTTGGAGCTTGAACCTTTCTCGGTCTGCATTTGGTTGTATCCTAGCCTGAACCTATCATAATATGGCCTTTGATTGCTTATGATATCATCCAATATTTTGGTGCTATTCTGCTGTATATCTTTCTTCTGAAGATCTTTTCTTAAGGTAACTATTTCTTCTTCCAAGATTTCATTCATCTTATCCTTATCTTCTGACTGATTTCTGAGTGTTTCTTCAATCCTTCTATCTTCTTCTACTTGGATTTTTAACTTCATGATTATCTGTTTGATTTCTTCTGAGTTGGAATTTTGAGATCCTTCTTTCTTCTTTAACTCTACCTTGAGTGACTTAATTTAATTTGTTTCTTTCCCTAGTTCTTCTAAGGCACTGATTAATTCTACTCCGAGATCAACATTGCTTTCTTCTTAAGAGTCCTCTTCATCATGATATACTACCATGAAGAGTAATCTTTCTGAATCTCTGTCACTATCATCATCCTCTTCTGATGAGSACCTGTCTTCTTTTGAGTAGAATTTTTTCTTGAATATTTTTTTCTTGTTCCTTCTCTTGTCTCCTTTTAGAATTTTCTTTTTCTTCTTTGGATCTTCTTCTTCATCGCTATTTTTATTCTTATCATAAGGAAATTTAGAAGAAAAAWGACTAATACTACCACAATTAAAACATTTCAATGGAAGCATACATTTGTACTTGTTGCTTCCCCTTTTAAGCCTTCTCATGAAGTTTTCCATTTTTTCATCTTCCTCTGAATCGTTGCTGCAACTACAATATGATTTTGACTTTTTCTTGTTTTTTTTCTTTGACTTCTTGGATGCCTTAAAAACTGCTTCTTTTGTGACTGGATTATCTTTCTCTATCCTCATTTTGTAAGCTATGAGTATCCCATGTAGCTCATCCATGCTCAATGTAGCTAGGTCTTCTCTTTCTTTTAGGGATGAAATACTTGGGTCATATCTCATAGGTAGAGACCTTAGTACCTTTTAAACAATGACTGGTTCTTTCATCTCTTCTCCCAAACCTTTAATAACATTGACTATTTCATCAACTCATAGAAAATAGGTGGCAATGTCTTCATATTCCTTCATCTTCAATTATTCAAACTAGGCTCTAAAGGTTTGAAGTTGATCTCCCTTGACTTTGGCATCACCTTCGTAGATATTCTGAAGTTTGTCCCAAACTTCCTTTGCAGATTCATAGTGCATAACCTTGACATGTATTGATTCAGTTAGACCATTCATAATAGCATTTTTGTCCCTTGAATTGTTTTGGTGGAGTGGCTGGTGCATTGTATCCATCTACAACTGCTCGCAAGACATCAAATCCCCGTGCATGCACTTATGTTTTCATCTTTCTGCTCTAAAAGGAATAATTATGGCTGTCAAACTGAGGTACTCTAATCTTAGTGTATTCCATGATCTCCTTCTAGTGGTTAGACTGTTTCTTCAAGGACCCGCTTTGATACCAATTGTTGGAATACTGAGAGGGGGGAGTGAATTAGTATGAACAATTTATTATCACTTTTAACCACAATTTGTAATAATTAATATCATTAGTAGTATATCATCAATATATCATGAGCAATATAAATCAACAGAGCATAATAAATATCCACAAAAACACAATACACTAGAATTTACGTGGAAACCCAAATGGGAGAAAACTATGGAATGATTTTCTTATATATCAAAAAAGAATACATTCATTGGAAGCACCAACTTTCCAATTCTCTAGATACAACTAAAAGGAGTCTACGACCCCCTATTGATAGGATCCAACCTGAAGGAAGCTACAACTCCCTAAATTATCTAGGTCCAACCAAAATGAGGCTACAACCCCCTGATTTTTAGGCTCTAACCTGAAGGAAGCTCCAAATCCCTATGTTTTCTGGAACCAATTGGAAGGAGGCTAAAACCCCCTTTCCTTGCCCCATCCTACCACCTTGAAATAGAAATGTAGACCAACTATCACTACCACAATCATTGCCACTATCACTATCACATCAACCTGTAACCTATCACTGTATCCAATCTATCACTGTCATTGTATCATCAACCTATAGCTATCATTATCACTATCACATCAATATGTAACTGATCATCAATCTATAACATGTCATTGATATAACAAGCAGATATTCTCATATAGACCATATCAACATCAAGTATCCAACCATGTACCACAATGTACCTCAAGCATGCATCATACCATCTACCATAAGATATGCCTCAAATATATGCCTCTAACAATGAACAATAAAAACCATATACAATATACCAAGGAAATGTCTCAAGCATATATCAATGACACCAAAAAATGGACCTCAACTATATGCAACTATAAACCAAAGGGGCCTCCAAAACATGCCTCAAGCATGTGCCATATAATCCATTATAAACACACATAAAGAACATACCTCTAATCCTGTAGACACTCTGCTGTATCAGATGACAGATAATTAAAATAACCTGGGCATCAACAATATGGTACAAGCATCTCTTCACACCCTTTTACAATATTTTCAAAAATCCGTGACTTCCTTCACTACTACCTATGGATATCCACGATTTTCTTCGTTGTAGCCCGCGTACATCCACACCCTTCTAACTTGAAACCCGTGAATACTTCAGAAACTAGGGTTACTCACTATTTATGCAACTCAGAGACTTTCAACTTTGACCCTCCTTCGCACCCTCAGACTTGATACCATAGAATCAAACTTAGATTCACCAATAGATCAAAATTTCTTTACAAGATAGATAATCAATAGAGATGTGTGTGAATTGTACTTATGAAAGATTCCTTGAGGTGTATTTATACTTTTTCTAAGTAACCTCTTTCCTTACTTTAGGGGTTTCTTGTTACAACCACTTAACCCTTTCATTAATTGACTTGTAACCAACTAGAGGCTTCTTAACCCATCTTTGGGGCTTAGAACTTCATGACTTCATAACTCCTTAATCGTGAGTAACCACGTGGTGTACCACCTATCACCGAAAAAATATGACTGGGAATATCCATCCATGAGTGAGTTACTTTCATTTTCACTATCCTTCATGTCCTTATTCCTCAAACAACTTTGGGTCTCATGACCACACCTCTCGGGCTTCTTGTAGAATTCTTCAAAGCATTTTCCCATGAGGGCCATGCTTAGATCTATGCCATAAAGGGACCACTTTGGAGACTTATCCAAATACACCCATCACTTCTGTTGACATCAATGACAACCACTGCTTGTTGAAATCAATGAAAACCCACTGTCCAACAAGTTTTCCAATTGAATATTATGTTAAACAAAATGATATGATTTCTTTCGAGAGAAAAGGGGTGACTTCTACATCTTCCCTAGCTAAAACTTCTACATAAGTTGCTTTTAGGAATCAACCAACTAATTTTTAAACTAATAATTTTCCTACAAAGTCTATTCTTTAGATATCTTGGTGTAAATTTTGTGATGATAACCATGATGAGAGTACCCGTGAGGTTAAAAAGAGAGAAGAAGAGAAATTCTTTGGAAAAAAAACTGATACAACTATTGTTGCCCTAGATTGGGCTCTAGAAGAGGATGTTATGATGGTTGATACAAGAAATAAATCCTATGCTAACAAAGGGAAGGGTAATCCTCCCAAGACTACCTTTGCCCCAACTTCATTCTCTCAGCAAACAAACCCTCAGGTTACCAAGTGTGCACAAAGTCAAGAGGTTTCACCTCTTCTCCTTCTTCTTCTAAATAGAATATTCTAAAGCAGATAGCTACTATAAAAACAAATGCATTATTATTGCATATGGTCACCATCCCAGAGTAACAAAGGCATATGAAAGAATTTATGGAAGGTAAAACTTCTCCAATTGCTAAATTATCTGAAGAGCCAAGTGAAGAAGAGATGTATATAAATAAAATAGGTGTATATAACCCTAGGAGTTATGTTAAAAATCCTCCCTTATATGTATCTGTAAAGATAATGGACACAAATTTCCACTGCTGCCTAATTGATGGTAGGTCAGGTCCCAATGTTATTTCAAAGATTATCATGGAAGAATTGGGACTTTCATGTACAAACGAGAATTCAAAGAGCACACTGTCTTATAATAGTAAGCAACAAGTTACAATTGGTGAAATCAAAGATGTGATATTAGTCTTTTGTGCTCATCCATAAATAAGAACCACCTACAACATTCAAGTGATAGACATGCCAGTAAGTAATCATTCTATTATTTTAGGAAGAGAATGGTAGGCATTAACTAGTGGATGCATTTCTTTAGATGGATCACACATGTTCCTCCCTAAAAATGGAAAGAACAACATTGTTCTTAGGGAAGGATGAATCTCACCATATATTGAGAGTCTTCCACAACCTCATATAAATTATATTGAGGACGACCTAGGTGTATATTCTATTTTTCTTGAAGAAGATAGTGATCTAGTTTTACTCTCTTTAGAGTCTGAAGATGAAATGTGGCACATTCATTTTGATGGTGCTTTTTCAAGTGAGGGTAATGGTTTAGGTATAGTATTATATTCTCCCATAGGAAAGATTCAAAATTTTTCTTACAGATTAGAATTTGCTTACACCAATAATATTACATAGTTTGAAGCCTTGATCCTTGGTATTAAAAATGTTTTTAATCTTAGTTTCTATCATCTTACTATGTTTGGGGATTCATATCTTATTGTGAATATGGTTAGAAAAATATATACTCCATTAAAAAAATTGTTGAAAATATATACACAGGAAACATGGTATCTGATTTCAAATATTTTAGCTTTTAACATCACACACATCAGAAAAGACCTGGATTCGATGGCTGATAGGTTTACTGTTTTTGCAACAAATTCTACAAGGAAATTTCTGCCTCAGAGGCCCGATTGTAAATTCATGTATTTATATCATCCACATTTTTCGAATAATGTAGAATCATGGAAAGTTTTTCCTGATGATGAAAGTATTTTTTCTTTCTTGTAGATTGAGCGTATTAAAAGAAAGGAAATTATATCTTTAAAAGACAATAAATTTCCTAAACAACTGAATCCTTTAGACAACTCATTCTCATCGAGTGATGGTGGGAATACAAAAGAAAAATAAGATGAGGATTCAAAACAAAAAATTGATGATATTGTTTCACTGAATATTGGGACTCATGATAATCCAAATACTTTGAAAATTCGATCCCAATGTTCAGAAGAAGAAAAACAAAAATTCATGGAGTTATTCCTTGAATTCAAAGATGTCTTTACTTAGTCATATGAGGATCTTCATGGTTTTTATCCCAATTTTATTCAACATGCTATTCCTATTAAGGAAGAAGAAAAAACAGTTAGGAAAAGGAAAAGACCTATCAACCCTGCCTTGGAAGCTACCATCAGAAAGGTAGTTGAGAAATTGATTAATGTTCACATTATTTTTCCTATAAAATTTTATGAGTGGGTGTCTAATCTTGTCTTAGTGTAGAAGAAAAATGGTGATAGAATATTATGTGTTGATTTTCGTGCTTTGAATAGGGAAAGTGTAAAAGATAATTTTCCTCTTCCAAATATGGAATTAATTTTGCAACAAGCGGTAGGGTCACAAACAATGTCCCTTCTTGATGGTTTTTCAGGTTATAATTAGAATAGAGTCAAGAGGGAGGATAAATACAAAACCACATTAAGTACTCGTTGGGGCACTTTTGCATATGAAAGAATTCCTTTTGGTCTAATAAATGCAGGTGTTACTTTTCATTGGGCTATGCAAATAGCCTTTGATGATTTTATCGGTAAAATTATTCAAATATATCTTGATGATTTAACTTTCTATTTTAGAAGCCACCAAGATCATTTTAATCATCTTAGAAAAGTTTTCTTGCATTGTAGAAAGTTTGGAATGTCCTTGAACCCTACAAAATCAATATTTGGTGTCACAAAAGGTAAAATTCTTGGTCATATTGTTTCTGATTAAGGAATTAGTATTGATACATAGAGGGTTATCACAATCCAAAATCTTCAAGCTCCTTCTTATCAAAAGAAGATTCAATCTTTCATGGGTAAAATCAAATTTGTTAGAATATTTATCCCTGATTTTGCAAGAATGGCTAAACCAATTCATAACATGCTTAAGAAAGATTGGTCATTCTCATGGAATGATGATACCAAAAAGGATTTTGTAGAAGTCAAGAGAGAAATCAGTTCTTCAATAGTTTTGGTGAAATCAAATTTTAAAAAGGATTTCATTATCTATACTAATGCTACTGAAGAAACAATATATGCTACCCTTTAGTATATATCTAAGGAAAATAACATATATTGTAGGTAAAAATCCCTTTACCCCCTGTTAAATATTTTCTTTCTTAAAATCATCTTTCAGAAAAAATTTCATAATGGTTTGCCAAGATACAAGATCACGATTTCACGATAAAAAATTCTCACATAATCAGAGGAGGAGATCTAGCCTTACACCTAGCTCAACATCTTGAACTAGGTGTTTTTTTGGAAAATGATGAGTATGATTTGTCTGCACTTTCTCTTCTTGAATGTGAAAAAGTTGATTTAGAAAAACATCCTTGATACAAGGACATCATTTATTATTTTCAATTTCAAAAATATCCTGATAATATTGAATACCATCCACATAGGAGGGTTCATCTTGAAGCCTACAAATATCTAATCTTGGATACTTTTTGTTGGAATACTAAGAGGGGTGGGGGGTGAATCAGTATGAGAACTTTATTATCACTTTTAACCACAATATGTAACCATTAACGTTATAAATAGTATATCATAAATATATCATGAGAAATATAAATCATCAAAGAATAATAGATATTCACAGAAACACAATACACCGAAATTTATGTGGAAACCCAAATGGGAGAAAACCACGTAATGCTTTTCTTATATCAAAATAATACAATCATTGGAAGCAACAACTTCCCAATTCTCCAGCTACAACTAGAAGGAGGGTATGACCCACTATTTAACCTAAAAGAAACTACTACTCTTTGAATTCTTTGGCTCCAACTAGAAGGAGGCTACAACCCCCTAATTCTCATGATCCAACTTGAAGGAAGCTCCAACTCGTGTTCTTCGACTCCAACCAGAACGAGGCTACAACCCCCTTTCCTTTCCCTGTCTTGCCCCTGTAAAATATAAGTGTTAACAAAACTGTCACTACCACAATCATTGCCACTGTCACTATCACTGTCACGACCACTGTCAAACTCCTTGTGTTCTTCGGCTCCAACTAGAAGGAGGCTACAATCCCCTTTCCTTTCCCTGTCTTGCCATTGTAAAATATAAGTGTAGACAAAACTGTCACTACCACAATCATTTCCACTGTCACTATCACTGTCATGACCACTGTCAAATCAACCTATAACCTATCACATCAACATGTCACTATATCCAACCTGTCACTATCACTATGCCATCAACTTGTAACTGATCATGAATATGAGCTATACCAAAACCTGTACCATATCACCCATCAAATGTGTACCAAAATATGTAGTATAACATGTATCAATAATGTATAGAACTTGTACCATATACCATAGCATAGATCTGTACCATACCATTAATGATTGCCTCAAAGAACCAAAGCATGTGCCTCATGAATATGCCACCATACATCAAGTATATAACTCAACCATACATTTACAAAACAAGCACATAAGCATACCTATACCTCTGTAGCTGACCTGATACACAATAGTTCTAACCTCTAAACTTTCCTCTTACCTCAGGGACTTTGTACAAGCATTTCCCCCAAACCTATCTTGTCCTCGTGAGACTAAGACATGATGTAACACTAGGCCTTGCATGACAGACACTGTGCAAATCACAAGGATTCCTTGTGGGACACTAGTAGTTTGACCTGCAAGGGTCAACCAAACTAGTGTTTCCTCATAAAATTTCACTCTCCTTTGCAAGCCCAAGACTCCCACACTTCTCACTTGTCGCTACCTCAGATTTCACCATCACAAACTTGTCAAATAGATCACTAGTTCACTAAATGATATTCAATAGAATAAGTGAGTGAATGTACTTGTGAATAACTCCTTGAGGTGTATTTACTTTTGCTGGGTAACTGCTTTCCTTAATCTTAGGGTTTTTTTTACTTTCTTGTTACAACGACTTTACCCTTTCATTAAATACTTGTAACCAACTAGGGGCTTCTTGACCATTCTTCAGGGCTTCTAACTTCACAAGGCCATAACTCCTTGATTGAAAGGAACTACGTGGTGTACCACCTATCACCGGAATCCCATGGTGCCTCCTCGATATTAAGCATTTCCATAATGGATTAATTGAATGGAAAAATCTGTGGGATGTAATTGAAAGTGGAGGATAGGGAATCTAACAAAGATGGTAATGAATAGGAATTAGACGCCAAAAGATGTAGGTCGTCAGGTGAAGGAGAGGTAGATTAAATTGTGTCGTACTTGGCCTCTGCAGGACCAAGTGGCATAGTGTCACCTATTGTATCAGATTCTAAGGGACTAGGTACAATCCATGGATCAGATGATTCAAGAGACTGATGTACCATAGTCGAAATCATATTAACCGTTGCGATATGTTGCGTAGTTGGAGGAAGAGGTGTAGGGAAAGTTCCCATGAGTGAAGAATATTTCAGTAAACCTACACCTATACTTTCATAAGTAATCTTTGAATCCCCCAAAAATGGAATATTGTTGGTTGTTTGAGTGCGAGCATCAGGGGTGTAGTAATCTAACTGATCGATGGTCACTATTTTTCCTTGATGTGTGAATTGGACACATCGAAAAACTAATGAAGCAACATCAGTCATGGCATAAAACCAACTTCTTCCAAGCAATAAGTTGTAATCTAGAGGAGCATCGACTACTTCTACATCGACGAAAACAGTTCCTCCCCAAGTTGAATGGCTAATGATTGCAACAATCCATGAGGTCGGAAACCTATTCCATAGAATGATTTTAACATGGTTGGAGATTGATTAAGACCAAGTGATTTAAGGCCTTTTGAGTAGGCTAAAGACATGACACATGTTGATGCTCCTTCATCCAATATCGTGCGATGAATATGTTGATTATGGACAACAAAATCAATTTGGAACACAAGTTGGTGAGAGAGTCGTGATTTAAAATTGTCCAAGTTAAACGTGATATTATTTGATGACTCAGGATCTATAGCTCCGATGGTTGCCAAGAGAGTCCTACGTTGGATAGGGCAGTGTTGCAGAACTTCAAGAGCCGACATCACATAAAGTGCTTGGGCCAAATCTTCAACAATGTTGTAGTTTTGGGCAGCATGAGAGTTAGGATTAAAGGTCAAATTTCTGATTGTACTCTTGGGTGGACATAAGATAGAGTCAAAATTCAATTTCTCAATATGGAGAGGTCCATATGGAGGGGAAACTGAAGTGGAAAGTGGATCATTCACAGTTCCATTAGTTACAGTTTCCTTACCGAGTTTACCTGGGGGTGTGTCATATGTCGTATTCCGAGTAGTCAAATCTACACCATTAAACATATAAATATGTGCACTTGATGAAAAATCCTCATTAGGAGGATGGCCTGGGTTACCTCCTTGCGGAGGTGCAGGATTTGTGCAACCAATGACTATTGCTGCGGAAAAGGATGCGTCAAGACAACAGGTTGAGAATTTGCTTTAAATAATTTAGCAACTTCTTCCTAGTGGGGATAGTCTTGTGTGTAATGATCTTTAGCACATATGAGATAGGGAAATTTTGGTTTTCGCTGCGATTGCTTGTCAACAACAAGTGGTTGTTCTTGTGTTTTTGTATTTTTAGTTTGATTATTATTTTACTTCGGTTTATTTTTATTTTTCATTTCCCCCCCGGATTGTGGTGGGGAAGCAGATTGGACTGCATTCACTTCAGATACTTTAGTAGGGGTGGAATTTGATGAGAGTGGAGTATGTACTGTAGTTGAGGAAGTTATTGAATGATTGGTTGTGCCATTCGATTATGAGACAGACTAGGTTTTGATTGAACTGATAACACCATCTGAATGAGCGGTGGAGGATGGTTTTGATGGATCGGTTGATGTGTGGGGAACGTTTGGGATCATCTCATACAAAGTACTGAACCGGGAATAAACCAGATCCAAATATTGGGCACGAGAAATGGCTTCCTTTTTGGTAACTACACCACCCATGGCTACATCACGAGCAATAGGAGGTAATAGAGATTTTGTGAACCATTCAACCAACAACTGGTCGGGAATGGTGGCTTTGATCAACCGTCATCATCATCTCCATTCATGAATATGATAAGAAATATGGATGAAGTTATTCTAATAAAGGGAGGTCAAGAGTTCTGTGTCGGTTTCATACCTAATGGGTAATTGGAAATGGGTGAGAAAATCCATGGCAAGTTGTTGGTTACTTAGATATTCTGTCTGAGTTTATATCTTTATATACTTAACCCAGGGTTCATGTCTGTTCAGGGTTCCAACAAAGCCTCTAAAAATATCACCCCCCTTGGTAAACCAGAAGGCAACGTAGCTCATAAAGTGCACTGCGCCGTCTCACCCGAGATAGTCTTAATGGGTGGCTTAAATACTCATGTGTCTGCAACCCAGGATTGAGTGGGGATATGGGAAATGTACGTTGCAAGTTTTATTTTAATTTATTAACACAATAAAATATCATTCATGATCATGCATAGAATATAATCAACTCATTAACAGTAACTACCGGAGACAATAGAGACACACATGCCTTCAATCACATAACATAGGTTTTACCATGGTTCACCCCCCTCTGGGATACATCCATAAAGATTTGGATCTCTACATCGTGTGCTTTACCACTCTTCTCAGTTGGGTTGATATCTATTATGAGGTAGACTAGATCGCACCAGGGTCCTCAGCCTGTGATCTAACCCTCAAGATCTACCCTCCTTACTCCTCTCCAGATCAACAACTTACAAAATTAGGTTGTATAGAAAAATATTACAACTCGTTATCAAAACAAGACTCCTCTGGTCTCTACTTATCTACTAGCCTCATTTATCCTTTTTTTCTATGAGACCTAGGTATCTATATTTATACGTTTCTGGCTCACCAGCCTTTACAATGTATTGCAAAAACCCTAACCCTAATGTCATTAGGTCTTCCATGTGTGCGCACTTGTTGTTATTCCTTCCAGCTGTCGCTTCCCTTGTGCATGCCTTCTTTTCCAAAATAACCTTTCTTTTCTCTTTGGCCTGCTTCCAACAGGCCCCCAACACTAACATGTGGCTCATCCCGAGCCACCTAACCTTCATACGCTTCGTCGATCTCCCTGGCGATCATCTGGAACTTCTCCCCAAGATTTGTTGCTTACGTTTGAATCTGCACGGTCTTCTCCTTGAGTGCATCTATTATCTGTACTGCAATATCATCACTGATCAACCCTACACACTCTACCTGGGTCTATGCCATATGTGTCTTGGCTTCCTCTGCCTTTGCAATGACCTTTGCTACTCGCTCCTGGAGTAGTTCCATTTTAGCCTGGCACTCTTTTTTATGTATCTGCGCAGTGGTGAGTTCTGCCTGCAGTTTCTTCATATCTTGTGCCCCTTTGATGCGCTCTGTGATGGACATTATCTTCTAC
>JASDQU010014491.1:81839-127684 GCA_032191745.1 Picea mariana
TGAGCTTAGTGCCCTCTTCAACCTCTGTAAACTTTGCTCTGTGCTTCGTATGTGCTATCACTATCTGTCTCTTCCAATTTCGCAATAGGATTTTCTCTCCTGCGTCCTTGTTTTGTATGGGCGTCATGTGAATCTTGTCGAAGAAGTTACCTTTATTATGGATTCAATGAACCTCTGGTTTCTTCGTACTTTCCATTACTCTTCCTCATCATCTCCAGTTGGCACGATTAATGCGACGTCTCGTCAGTCATTTCAGACATTCCATTCTCTTGGCCTTCGTTGCTTAGCACTTCTTTTGATGTCTTCGCCGTTCCCGCTTGTTTTTGTGTTGAATTGACCGTTGGCCTTGTCTTTTTTGGGGTCGTATTCCTAAGTGTGCATTATCCTTCTCCTTTTGATGCACTGTACCTCTGTTGGTACCATTTGATATCCTTCTTTTTTTTATTTTTTTCAATCTGCATGGTGACTTTCAGGTTGTGGGTGGTCAACTGTCATTGTATAGCTTCAGTCGGCTCCCATTGATCATCCCTCTGAGTTATATACCTCCTAATTCCTTCAACTGCACATCTCCCCGCTCTGTGACAGTTTTTACTTCGTACGTCCCTAACCAGTGCATTCTGAGTTTTCCTAGATGCTGAATGGATTTGTTGTCATACATCAATAGTAAGTCTCCTTCCTTGAAAGTTTTGTTCTTGATATGTCTGTCATGCCAAGATTTTTCCCTTGCTTTATGAACCTATTGATGGAACCCTACTAGTATCCGATCTTCCTCCATGATCATCAACTGATTCGATATCTCCTGTACTGCGCCTCATTCTGTCATGTGTGTAATCGCGGCTACGTGCAGACTGGGTACCAAAAATTCTAATGGCACCACTAGTTCTTGTCCATATACCAACCTGAATGGTGCGTGTCATGTCAAATTCTTGCATGTGGTCCTATATTCCCATAATACTGTTGGTATTTTGAGGTCTCAATCATCCCTATTGAGATTGCAGATCTTCGTCAGTGCATTCTCAAGGATTTTGTTAAATGCTTCTACTGTTCCATTTGCCTGTGGGTGATATGGAGTGCTCTTTTGATGATGGACTTCAAATTATTCAGTCATAGCCTTAATGGTGTTGTTACTGAAGTGAGTGCCTTGGTTGCTCATCAAAATTCTTGGGCAACCAAATCTAGTGATTACTTGTTGAAATAGAAAGTGTGATGTTGTTTTTGCGCTGCAATCTTTGACTAGTGATGCTTCCTCCCATCTTGTCAGGTATTCTGTCGTGGTGATAATATACCTTTCTCCTATCCTCTTTGTTGGTGGGTTAATTGGTCCCACAAGGTCTATTGCCCATTTTTCGAATACCTACAACGTTACCTGTGGTCGCAATGACATCTCATCCCTTCTATTGGGTTTTCCAACCCTCTGACTGAAATCGCATTTCTGGAAGTACTCTTTCGAGTCTATGTGAATGGTCGGCCACCATAGTCCTACGCACAATACCTTATGTGTGGTAGGTTTTCCTGTGTAATGTACTCCTGCTATTCCCTCATGGGATTCTTCTAAAACCCTTGGTCTTTCATGTTCTAGCACATATCTTCTCAAGAAGCTATCTGCGCCCATTTTGTATAAGTGTCATGTGATCAACTGATAGTCTGTAGCCCAAAATACCGGGTTTTTCTTCTGCACGGTGTTATATTCCTATGGTGCAATATCTGTACTCAAGTAATGGATGATGTCTGCAAAGTATTCATCGACGATCTGGACTAAAAATTACCGTGCATCTGGAAAGTTGTCCTCTAAATTTATGGGTTCTTCTCCGTTCATGACCCTTGATAGGTGGTCAGGTCCTGCATTCAACTTCCCTGGTTTGACTATTACTTCAAAATCAAATTACTGAAACAATAGTAACCATCGACATATTCTTTGCCCCAACACTGGCTTGTTGACTAGGTATTTAAGGGTTGAGTGATCTGTGAACACCTTAAAATGTTTTCCCAGTAAGTAATGTCTGAACTTCTGTAGTGCGTAGGCCATAGCTAGGCCTTCCCTCTCTGTAGTGTTATAGTTTTGTTCTGATTCTGATAGTTTTCTGCTCGTGAATGCTATAGGATGATCCAAATCTCTTGCTCCTGGCTGTGTCAAAATAGCTCCAAGTGCTATGGATGATGCATCTAAATGTACATGGAATGTCTTCTCCTAGTCTGGAAATACTAGTATTGGCACGATGACCATTTTTTCTTTCAGCTTATCTAGACCATGTTGAAAATCTTCATTCCACTGAAACTTTTTATCTTTCCTTAACGGTTTCTCCATTGGCGCGGTGATCTGTGCGTACCCTTTGATAAATTTTCTGTAGTATGCTGTGTGTCCCAATGTTTCTCTTAGTTGACAGATTGTTTTTGGTGGTGGCAAGTTAACAATTACTGCAATCTTTGCAGGATCTACTAGTAAACCTTGTTTTCATACTATACGGCCCAACAATATCCCAAATGATGTTCTGAAGATACACTTCTTGATGTTTAATGATATCTGGCATTGTCTGCACCTTTCTAGCAGTAGTCGCAAGACCTCTACATGGTATTTCAATATACTATAGACTGCCCAATCGTCCAAGTATACTTCTAGAAACTGGTGGATAAATTCCTTAAATGCAGCTATGACTACTCTGAAAAATATTGCTCATGCATTCATTAGTCCAAATGACATGACTGTGTACTAGTAGGATGCCCATTCTATAGAAAACATGGTCTTATATCTGTCTTCCTGTGCTATCTTTACCTGGTGGTAGCCTAAGAATCCATCGGTGAATGAATAAACTTTGTGTCCTCCTACGTTCTCCAACACTTCATCTGTGAAAGGTGTAGGAAACAGGTCATGTAGGCATGCATCGTTCAACTTCCTCAAGTCGACACATATTCTTATCCTKCATTGTTGTTTCTCCTGAAATACCATTGGGCTTATCCATTCTGATTCTTCCACAGGTTCTATGATTYCGGCTTCGAGTATTCTATCGATCTTAGCTTTAACTTTCTTCTTATATATCAAGTTTAGTCAGTATGGTCGTTGTCTGATTGGTCTTGCTTGAGCTCTGAGTGGTATCTTCATTTCTCCTAGCTCTCTCGCTATTCCCTTCATTTMTGTAAATGTTGTGGGGAAAAGATCGATGTACTCACACAGTAACTCTGTTATGATTTCTACTGTTTTCTCATCCYAGTAGTCTCCAATGTTGGCCATTTTGGGGTTTTCAACTGTCCCAATGTTGAATTTCTTTACCTTGTTCAACGCAACAATTACTTCTGATTCTAGAGGTGGACCTTCCACTTCTCTTTCGCCTTTTGCTTCCTCGATCTAAATATCGCGYAGATCGTCTGCATCTAGTGCTTCTTCCTGCACATGGTAGCATGAAACCAATTCTTTCACTATCTGTCTGTTCTGTTGTTGTTCCTCTGTTATGAGTTGGACTTCTAGTTCCTTAATGAATATCACCCCTCTTATATGCTTAAGTGTTGTTTCTATGTTGGGGTTTTCATGCTCAAATGAGAAAGTGATTGTAAACTTCTGTTGCAATACTGTCTAGCTCAAAGTTCCTCTACGCAGTTACTGGTCTATATACCAGTTTGTTGGTATGCCTTCTAAGGTATGTACAAAATAATGAGGCCATTCCTCTAGGGGTGTCATTTTCCATAGTGCTTTGCACTTCTCCAAGTGCTCCGTTGGTGCCCCCTATCCATCATACTTCTGGTGTTTGTTGCTTCTCTGTTCTGTGCCAAAACTTATGCGTAGTAACCACTTACATTGGTACCAATCCTTGATTGTTTCTTTGTGTGCGCCCCACCATCTTGCAGGTGTGGCCTTGAGTGCTATATCGAGTACTAAGAGTCTTTGATTTTCTAATACTTCATCCTTGTACTATGCCAAGAATACTTCTAGATCATTTATTCCATGGAAGATGGGTGGTTCCCTTACCTTCATACCTACCCATCTTACTGCACGGTCTATTCTTGTGCATCTTCTTGTGGAAACTTCATGTAGCCTTTGTTTCTAGTTCTCTAAACCTCTATCTGAGTCTATCACACATGAAGTAATGCTCTGCCAACTGAGTATCCCATCCACAGTTGGGTTTACGTAATCCTCATCACGCGCATTTGTTCTATACAACTGGATAATTTCCTCCAAGTCTAAGCAAGTAGGTTCTACAAACCTTTCCCCTTCTGATGGGTCCAATGGCGTGATGACCCTGTATTCTCCCAACTCAAATGCCATTTTTCGTGTCTTTAAATTGATTATGGCTTGGTTATCAAATGCTAAATCCAAGTTGAGCAATGCTAGATATGGTGTTGTGCCATCCACTATTTCAATCACCTCGAAGTCTACTTTAGTGCACGCTCCATCCAACTCTACTGTCACTCCTTTCAGTCTGCCAATTGGTATAACTCTGTGTTGGTTTTCTAGTTTCAGCTGAACATGTGAATATCCTAATGTGGGCTCTCCCATATATCGCCATGTCTTCTTTGGTAGTACATTGACTTCAAATCCTAAATCCGATATGATATCTACCATGTTGAAATCTYCGATGTTGGCATTCAGCTTGAACTCCCTACTTGTTCTTCTCCTTGTATGTAGGTGATTGACTTTTTTTTGTTCTAGTTTTATTTTTGTCTCTATGCTACATATTTCTACTATATTTTGCAATATTTTGATAGTGGATGGATCATTCAATAGTTTTACACATGATTGCAAAAATCCTTTGATTGTACTTACTTGTCCCAGGGGTTGCATTTCCTTGGTATGATCCAATGATGGAGGCATTTTGTACTCTGGTTCTTCCTTTCTTTGTTGCGAAGTTGAAGTCGACGCGGTGTCTTGCTTCAAGAATTCTTGTCTGGCTTGCTTAAATATTTCCTTCTCATTCTATGCATCGAACTGTCTCCATGGTTCAACATTCTTCTTCACCCACTGGTGTTGTACTGGCTCTTACCGGACTGCATCATTTCCTGTTTTAGCTCATCCGCGTGTAACTATGTTGTGTTTCGTCCTTCATCCCTTGCTTCCGTTGAAATCCATTGAACATTCTGGTTATTTTGGTTCCTCTTTTCCTATATCTTCCCTAGTAACGTAGGACATTCTTCCGTGTCATGATCCAATGTGCGACAATACATACAAGTTGCTGGTGGAAGTGGACATTCCCTTGCATAATGTCCTGATTGTTGACAGTTGTGACATACCACTGGTCCTCTACCTCTCCCAGAGCCTCCTCTTTCTCATCCTCCACCTTTGTATCCATCTCGATCTCCTCTTGGTGCGTTATATGGGGGCACCTGATTGTACTGCACGGTATTGTATTGAGGTTGCGTTGTGTTGTACTGTGGCTGCGCAGTATTATATGGTTGTTGCGCAGTATTATACTGCTACTGCGCAATATTGTATGGGGATATAACTTGGTTAAACTGTGGTGTGTCTTTCCTAGTCATCATTTCTTCCTGCACTCTATATGCATCTGATGTCCTCTCTCGCACCAAATCCATAGTTCTACAATATTTGTCATCATAACCTACTGACTTGCAAATGTTGCAATATGAGCTCGTTGGGACTGTCTGGTATTTTTGCATCATTGGGCAATGATATGGATCGTGTCCTGGTTTCTTACAGATCTTGCACCATAGTCCTCCTGTTGGTAATGGATTTGACATTCCTGCTGCCATATACTACGCAGATGTTGGACATTCGTTCTTGTGGTGTCCTTCCTGTCAGAAAGTTAGCTTAGGTTGATGGATAGTTGGTTTTCATTGATGTCAACTATTGGAGAGTGATATTGTAGATTGATGTCAACCCTTGGAGAAAGTACGGTAGCGAATTCCAGTAGCATAAAGGTTTGGGTAATGGACCCAAGTTTGTTTGATGAAAATATGACTCATTATTGTCTTGTCATGGTTGATAAGAAGTACAGATGGATGAACTCCAAAGTGGTCCCCCCTCACGGGAAGATGCTTTGCGGATTGAGTTATCCTAGAAGTATGGTTAGAGAACCCATGATTATTTGTGGAATAATGAGATGAAGGTCAATGAATTTTTTAGTGAAACTATGCTAGATGGATAGTGCTTTTCATGCCATTTCCAGTGGTATGTGGAATGTCACATAACTCCTCACGGTTAGAGAGTCATGGCCATGAGAAGTTGGAGAACCCAAGTTTGGGTAATGGACGCAAGTTTGTTTGATGGATAACGGTATGAGTTTTGATATATTTTAAGGTAACACTATTATATATGGATAGTACATGTCATTCCATTTCTGGTGGTATGTGGAATGTCACATAACTTCTCACGGTTTGAGAGTTATGGCCTTATGAAGTTGAAGGACCCTCATATGTCATCTAGAAGCCCCAAAAGGTCAAAGTAGTCAAAGTGGTTTAAGAGATTTTAAAAGGAAAATAATAAAGTGAAGTGATGATTTTATTATAATTCAAAGTGAATACAAAATAAATTATTTAAATAATAAATTTAATGGAGAAATTAGAAGTGGGTTAACCCTAAAATAAGTGACCTAGAAGATGTTTTTAAGGAAGCTACTTGGAGAGTATAGATAAGAGGCAAGACTCTCTCATTTTAGATAAAATTGAGAATATTGAATACCTATAGGTGTCTAAGGTAACCAAAGGATATATAGCCGAATTTCTGAGGCAAGGTGAAGAAAAGAAGGCCGAAATTCAAGGAAGGATAAATTCTTTTGATGATGCTTTCTAAGGTATGTTATTTATAGGTCATCTCACCATTTTCACAATAATTTTTTTTCTAGAATGATTCAGACTGTGAAATTTCTATTACACTGCAGAAACATATCCAAGTATCTGTGGTAAAAAATTCATCTCATGGGTCATTGTATTTTTGGAGTTACACTCCGTGGAAAATAGGGTTTGTGGATAATCCTGAAACTAGTCAAAAAAAGGTGTGTCGGGTAAAAACATCATAACTTCTTCATAATAGCTCCAAATTCTATAMAAACAAATGTGCTRGTTAGAGTACARTTTGTAGTATGTCGTGTAATAGTTTCAGATTGATTCAAAAAATATTCCATGTGGGGCACGCTCTACAAGGTCGTTCTCTAGAATAAGACAAAATTCAGCAAAGTATGCCATTCTTGATATAACTCCTTTTCTGAGAGGTTCCAAGTAGTGAAACCTGGAGGAATTGCATAAAACACATCGAAAAAAATTGTGTATCAGTTTCACATATTTATTCATTATAGGTACAAATTTATGATTATTTCAAGTTAGGGTTGTTGACTAATCCAAAACTAGGCATGTGAGACTAAAGAAAAGTTTGATGAAAATGCTAGTCTCTTGTTGTTAAAGTTAAAGAAGGTTTGCATGAATGTGATCATATACACCAGCTCTATTACAGAGTTACAAATCATATTTGGATGATGAAATTTATGAGGGAATTTGGTTGAGGTACATGTCGGGTACATGGTTGAGACAAATAGTTGATGAGTTGGAACATACATGAGGTGTATAGTTGATGATGTTGGTACATATTGATGAGGCATAGTTGATGAGTAGTTGATACATGATTGGTACATACTTGGTACATGGTTGGAGGCACTTGTTAGTAGTATTTTTGACACATGGTTTATGAATGATGTAGCATACTTGTATTATTAGAAGCACATATTGATCTTGGTGATGATTATGAGTTGTTGTGTTATACTTTTTTGATGCACATCTTTGAGAGTTGTCTTGGTGATTGATCTTGGTGAGTAGATCTGATTTGGTTGATAAAATTGATGAGACAAGTTGTTTGGACAAGTTGTTGTGATAGGTTATTTATACAGGTTTGGTTCATGGTTGATGCACTTGTTCATGGTACAGGTTGAGGTACAGGTTGGTGCATGGTTTATGCACTTGTTTATGGTACAGGTTGATTACAGGTTGGTTGGTACAGGTTGGTGCATGGTTGATGCACTTGTTTATAGTACAGGTTGATTACAGGTTGATGCATGGTTGGTGCATAGTTTAGGTTATTGGTACAGGTTGATTGGTACAGGTTTACAGAAGTATATCTCACAGTGATAGTCTGAGAGTGGTTCCATCATTCTACTTATATGCCAGGGTGGTTGGATGGGGCAAGGACAGGTGGTTGTAGCCACCTTTCGGTTGTAGTTGGAGAACATAGGGGGTTGTAGCCTCCTTCTGGTTGTAGCCAAAGAGTTGGGGACTTGGAGCTTCCCTCAGGTTGTAGCCTGAGAAACTAGGGGGTTGGAGCCTCCTTCCAGTTGTAGATGGAAAACAAAGGAAGTTGGTGCTTCCAATGAATGTAATTCTTCAATACATATAAGAAAAATCATTCCGTGGTTTTCTCCCGCTTTGGGTTTCCATGTAAAAAACTGGTGTACTGTGTATATGCATGATTGTTCATTTGTTCATTGCTTATTCACTCTGTAGTTATTGGATGATAATGCTACATTGCTATAACACTTGGATTATATGGTTAAAAAGGATTAAATTTCTCTATTACTGATTCACCCCCCCTCTCAGTAATCCAACAGTTCCATCCTACATGTGGTACACCAAACGACTTCTCATTTGTCCTTACTTTTGTTATGGTTTAGCTGGAATGCTAATTTCTTCAAATCCTCCTTCAACTCTTCGATGGATGGATCCGTCTACTGATATTGGTTTTCTTCCAGTTGCGGGGCTGGCTACAGAGCCTTTGCCTGTGTCTGAAACTTCTGTTGTCGCAATGGATATTTTAAGTGTGATAGCARTGAATTGATGAACAGGTGCCTATGCTTCATATCGATCATGAGATATTTCAACTTTCCTTTCAGTCGCTTGAATCTCTKGTCAATCTCCCATACAGATTCTCCTGGTTTCTGTCTAATTTCTATCATCTCGTTCATGTACTGATCCTCTGAACTTGGCTTCTAAAACTCATTTATCAACAATTTCTTGATGTCCACAATCGTTCTGGTTGTCCTCGGTGGATTATTTGTAKCTAAACTCATATACCAATCCAATGCACGATCCCTTAGTGTAATCGATAGCTGTTCAAGATTAGTATATTCATCTGTGTTCTGTTTTTCTTCTCAAATATTTTCACATATAAACAAGTGCTTTTCCGGGTCCTCCGACGCTTCTCCTTTGAATTCTGGTAACTTGATGGTGGGGTTGTGTCCTGCCATCCTGAATGATGAACTAATACCTCCATGCAGTGTAGATACTTGACTAGTGATTCTTGAACTGGCTCCTCTAGTTTTGTTCCTTGTGTATATGTACTTTCTGCTGTCTTTGTTCTCCCGAAATTCGGTTGTTTAAACGGTGGTGTTATCTTTGGTGTATTAGTTGCACACAGATTTATGGGTTCCACAATGACATTAATATGGATAGGATTGATGCCTTCTCTTCCCTCTCTTGGAACTCTTGTCTTCCTCTCATATGTTGCACATAGGATTTCCTCAATCTGCTCCACAGCCCGGATATCCTCTACCTCTTCTTCATCACTTTCCAAGCCTTCCCTCGCAGCTACGACTCTCTTCTTGGTATTCACCTTGTATTGGTAGGGTAATCCACTACACATCTTTATAGCTGTCACCATGATCCTCTTGATTTGGTCATCATCCATCATGATTGGTTCCAAGGGTTCCTCCTTCTTTCCTTTATCCACTTCTTCTTCCATTTCTCCTCTTTTTATCAGTGCTTCCCCCCTTCCCCCATGCACACAGAGAATTTTAGCTGTCTAAATCCATTGTCATTAAACCTTTGTTATATAGAAGTATAAAGTGATCTAATATACCCTCCTCGAGGTCCATGTAGAAACTCTTTCTCTGTTGCGTTGTACAACTTCGTTGTAATCTACTGCATGGGTGAACTTGTTGTTCACCTGCTATAACTGCTCAATCTGAACTGAGGTCCACTCTAACTGTCGGATCCATTTTGTTGCATGGTTGTCCTTCAAACTCAATGTCCACTCCTGAAATAAGTGTGGAAAATCATAGAAAAAGACTTCATGCAGATCAGTAAACACATACTTCTCAAGGTATGTGCGCGGTGTTACTCTAGGGTTTATGCTATCTTTCTGCGTAAACTCCAGTTATTTTGTCTTCAACCAACTTTTGATCTCTACTTTTGTGGGATTCCACCATCTCAACATCCCCTTCTAGCGGCGCATTCTTTTCACCTTCTCATCGTCCGATTCAATATTCCCTTGACCCGCCTTCCGCAGATCCTACAAATTTTCAACAGATCCCATCTACTCAATCCTATAATTTTCCAATTGACGAAAACAGAACCATTTGTTGGTTATATTTTCTCTGATTTTATATCCTTAACCTGATTTACCCAGGGTTCATGCCTACTGGGGTTCCAACAAAGCCTCCAAAACTATTGACCCTCCTAGTAAACCAGAAAGCAACGCAGTGCACAGAGTGCACTGCGTAGTCTCACTTGAGATAGTCTTAATGGGTGACTGCAATACTCAAGTGTTTGTAGTCCATGATTGAGTGGAGATCTGAGAAGTGTGCACTGCGAGTTCTATTTAACTTACTAAATAACTAAACTATCATCCACAATTATTCATGGAATATAACCAACTCATTCATTCAACATACTAATAGCTACTTAGAGACAGTAATGAAACACATGCATTCAATCACATAACATGTGTTTTAGCATGGTTCACCCCCTCTTGGGCTACGTCCACAAAGATATATCTCTTAAGCTCTTTTATTATAGCAGTTCCAAAACTACAGTGCTGCGCTCTTTACAAATCCTCTCAGTCAGGTCGAGATCTATTATGAGGCAGACTAGATCGCACCAAGCTCCTCAGCCTACGATCTAACCCTCAATATCTACCCTCCTTACTCCTCTTTAGCTCAACAAATTACAAAATTAGTTCATATAGAAAAATATTACAACTAGCTATCAAAACATGACTCCTCCTCAAGACCCTTTATATCCACCTCTTGCCCTTCCTCACCCCCTTTAAAATACCTAGGTATCGATATTTATACTTTTCTGGCACATCAGCCATTACAGTGTATTGCAAAAACTCAACGACAACACATACATAGTCATTTCCTTGCTTGGTGGACGACAAGCCAGACATGTAGTCCATTGAGAAGGATTCCCAAGGCTTCTCGGGAATAGGAAGAGGCATGTATAAGCCTTACTTCTTGATGGTTGACTTGGAAATGGCATAGACAGTGAAAGAAATGATATACTTGTTGATGTCCTGTCGAAGTTTTGGCCAATAAAAATGTTTCTGAAGAACAACCACAATTTTCTCCATGCCAAAATGTCCTGCCACTCCACTGCAGTGGGCTTCCCAAATTAGATTTGCACGCTCACTTGTAGGAATATAGAGATGGCCCAGGTGGCATAAGATTTCATCCTGAATGTGAAAATTGGTGACAATTGTGCATGTACCCAAGAGATGATAGGTGGTGGTGAAGTTCGAATCTTGCTGATAAAGTTGGGGCCACTCAGATGCTTCATGTCCATAGAAATGGAGCACAGTGGTGAGTGTAGCCACAGGAGGTCGACTGAGGTAGTCAATGACACGATTTGAGATACATGTCTTATACTTGATGTTGATATGGAACTGCTGCAGGTAGGTGGACCACTTTTGATGGAATTCATTCTGCAATTTCCCCTGTGTCTGTATGAACTGCAGAGGCTTGTGATCAGTTTTTATGATTGTCTCTTTTCCTAGAGTGTAATGTCTCCATTGACAACATGCTTGTACAATGGGATACATTTCCTTTTCATAGGTGGGGTATTTACAGACAATATCGAAGAGTGTCTCACTATGGTATGCCATCGGATGCCCGTGCTGAGTGAGAACTGCACCCACAACACAGTCAGATGCATCAATCTCAATATCGAACAGTTGCTGCAGATCAGGCAAGGAGAGTACTGGAGATGAGCACAAGCGATGCTTCATATCATAGAATGCTCATTGCCGCTCCTTCCCCCACACAAACTTGGACCTACCACCACCCTTGGTCACCTGGTTGAGGGCCCATGCAATATGGTAGAATCCCAACACGAACCGTTGGTAGAAATTGGCTAGCCCAAGAATCTCTGAAGCTTAGCCAGTGTGGTCGGGGCTGGCCAGTCACGGATGACTTAGATCTTAGATGGATCAACATGTACCCCATTCTCATCAACAATGTAGCCCAAGTATTGGATCCTGTTCATGCCAAAAGAGCATTTTTCCAAGTTAGCATATAGCTTGTGCTGCCATAGAGTGCTCAAAACGTGTTGAATATGCCACATGTTCTCCTCCCATGTTCTACTGAAGATGAGGATGTCATCCAAATATACCACCACAAAGGAGTTGGTGAAGGGTCTCAATACATCATCCATAAACCTCATGAAAGTGGTTGGTGCATTTGTTAAGCCAAAGGGCATGACTATCCATTCGAAGAGAATTCTTTAGATTTAAAGGTTGTCTTCCATACATAAGTTGGTTCGATGGGAACCTGGTGGTAGCCAAACTTTAGGTCAATCTCGCTGAAGAACTTTTCCCCCTTGAGTTGGTCAATAAGGTCATCAATCTTGGGAGTGGGGTACCAGTTCCTGACTGTGATTTTGTTTAAGGCTCTGTAATAAATGCAGAGTCACCATGTCCCATCCTTCTTTTGCACCAGTACAATCGGGCTTCTGCAAGGGGAGGAGATGGGTCTTATGTGCCCCTTTTGAAGAACTCTTGGATATTTCTCCTGATTTCGTCATTTTCCATCAACGAGCGAAGATAGACTGGTCCATTAGGTAGAGGTGCACCGGGGGTCAGATAAATTGGATGCTTGACTTGGCAGTGTGTCAGTACCCCTGTAGGTGAGGGGAAGATGTATCTATATTTTTCCACGAGCTCGTCCACTTGCTTCTACTACAAAGAGAGGCTCTGTGTAGAGGCCACAAATGTGGCAGTGACCTTTTGCTTACTATGAGCATGGATCACAAAGAAGACGAGTTTCCCAGTCTATGAGATGACCTTACTGCATTTCTTAGCAAAGATTAAATAAATAGCAATATGCAATGCTACCTCTGGCATCATGTAAAATTGTCTACCCAAAGTAATAATAACACTACGGGGTATAGACTCATACACAACATGATGCTTCCACAAATATGTTTGTCCTAAAATAACATCACAAACTTCAAGGGCAACAATATCACACAGTACCTCATCTTTTAAAGGCTTGATGCCATAGGGAAGACGACACTATTGGATGACACTGAGATCTCTTTCTTGGTGAATCCAGCCGATGGTGTAGGGATGCGAGTGTGGTGTCGTTGGAAGGTCCAACCTCTTGATGACCTCTACTGAAATTAGGTTCTTATGACTCCTACTATTGACAATGAAATGAAGCAGAGCCCCCCTTACCCACATCTATGAGTGAAAGATGCGTTCTCCTTCCTCTGGTTCTTCTGGTTCACTTGTTCGGACTTTGGTGGTAGCGACAGTGGAGCTGGGTTCAACATCGATAATCTGCTTCCCTCCTTAAGTATTTGATTCAGAATCAAAATCTCCCTTTGACTCGAAGCGTTCAGTTCGACCATAAGTGATTGCTTGGAGCATCATTCTTCAGTGTTGTGCCAAGGGATTTTATGGTACTTACACCATTTTCTCGTGTCCTTCTTCGTCTTCTCATTGCCCTTCTTGTGTTGTGGCTTGGAATGATTCTCCAGAGGGACACCCTATTGACTTGTTCCCTTGCTGTGTGAATCGAGGACGCCTTTTCCCTGCTTCGATTGTGAGGGGTTTGCAGATCCAAACTCTCACCTTTTCTGCTTAAATTTCTGCTCGATCTTGACCGCGTATCTATAAGTCGTGTCCAATGAGGCGATGTCTAGAAAATCCATTTATGTTTTAATGTATCTATGCAAATAACCACAATATTTGAGCACTATATGACGCTCAGACTTTGATACCCAATTCGGTGCGCAGGGTATGGAAAATATTGGTGAAATATGGTACTGTCTGGTCCCTTTCTTGATGTAGAGTGGTCCATCTGGTGTATTGGTCCTCATAGATTCCAAAATGGTAGTACTGTTCTTTGATGGCATCCTGGAAGGAATACCATGTAGGGGCCACCACAAACATTGCATATTCCTCTATTTCCCTTTTCTTAGAGTAAGTATCCCACCAATCTTTAACATGGGGAACGACCTTGAGGAGTGAAAAAGTGATATTTTCCCTATCGGAAAAATTGTGGACCAAAAAATACCCTTTGAGCAATTTAAACCATTTATCTACAACATTTTCATCTATCAATACTTCAAATAATGGAATATCAAAATTTACCTGTACCTTGAAGGGGGTTGCATGGTCGCTTGATGAAGATGCTTCTCCTGTGGGAAGTCGTCGAAGGATCTGTGTGAAGTTGTCCATCATTTCGTTCCTTTGTCATGTGAGGGCATCCTCAAGCAACATTTTAATAGGATCTCCTGCTCCATCATCTTTCTTTTTGTCCCCCATGGATTGTTGTTGAGCTCAGGATGACCGATCTTGCAATAGCTTGAATATTGGTTCGAGTCCCAACTTCTTGTACCAATATCTTGTCGGGGACATGCATGAAGAAAAATAAATGAAGAGCAGACCGCTCTAATACCACTGATTTGGATTTAGGAGAAGAATGAACTGATTAACAGACTGAATAGAATAAACACAGAGATATGAAGAATAACACAAATATCCAGGGAACGATATCTTCTATTGAATAATGAAATAGGTTGAAACTATAAAACTGCAGAACTGAAAACACTTKCTYGAATGGTGGTAGCTATATCTGAGAAGAGATGTGGCTACTATGTGCATCCATTGAGTAGAATGGATTCTAATGATTCTCCAAAGGCCCTTTTGATATTACTCATAAATTCCAAAACCACAGATATCCAAAAACCTAACCCTAGAAGGTGAAACACCAAAAGTCACGTGGGCCCCTATGGGTAAGTTGGTGTAAGTTGGTACCTCAACTTCCCAGGGTTGTAACTTTTGCATACGACCTCCGTTTTAGGCACGTTATAGCCCATTGGAAAGGTATTTCAGAGAACTACACATTTCTCTATCAAAATCTAAATCTGTCTACAGTTTAACTATGGCAATAAAAAAAATAATGTTTAGGGCCCCAAAACAACCCTGGAAGTACAACAAGATGCCCTGACATGAAAACATACAAAATAAGCTAGTTGGATTAGGTGAGAGGCCACCAGTTGTTATTGGACTAATCGGTAAGTGAAGACACAAACAAATCTCCCTAGTTTCACCCCAAAACTAGAACAAAACAAGATAGAATATAAAAATTTCCCTAGGCCCTAACTATTGAGTTTACTAGTTAACAAGAGATAGACAACATATCGTTTAAATGTCGCTTCCTCTTGCCATTTCCATCCTATATCTATTCCAATGCTCCAATTAAATTGAACCTACAAGGGAACACAAGCCAACCAAAGTGAAAACAATACAATATACTCAACAAGAACCTATGCATGTGATCAAGGAGTCATACAATAAAATAAGACCAATTTTATGGGAAAGAAACATATCACTGTATTAAATAATGTGGAAGAAAGATAAAACTAGATGCCTTGATGTTGCCAGGTTCCTTTCAACAATTCCTTGCTTCCCACACACTTCTTCTCCATGGATTCTGAGATCAACAATCTATCTTGACAAAGCAAAGCTCAAAGCTAACATACAAGCTCCAAAAACTCTAAGCTATCAAGCCCAAGCTAACTTTCTCCATGAGAGCTCCTCTCCTTTTATAAGATGGAGAGGATAAGGTGTGGAGGTTAGGATGATACCACTAAATCAAAAAAGTGAGTAAGATCCAAACCAATCGGAGGCCACCTCACCATAGAATCTTCTCCTTCTAGAAGCATTGAGAAGATGTTCGTTTTTCCCACGTACGAAAATCGCCGCACCCCTAGAACTGAGAAGAGTGCAATGACATCGTAGGATAGGTTTAGTATAGCATGTGACAATTTGGGATCGTCACACCCCTAGAACTGGACATGGTGCGACGATCCTCCTTAATAGGGTTTTTACAAAGGAAAATATGATTTCATCTCTCAGGCAAAGTTCTTATCCCTTGTTTCCTCAGGAATTCAGACCATTGATCCTTCTAAAGACAAAGGATATATTTACATCATTAACGATCATATGGGTGATGAAAATAATGTGTAACAGAGAGCTCCCCAAAGTATGAAGTTAGAACAGAGTGATAGATAAAATACTTTGTTGAGTGTGTGTAGGGAACAAGGAACACGTCGGTCAGAAACTTGCCAACAAACAAGGAAATACAATACAATAATATATCATCACCGAGGTAGGCATTCCCATACTCATAATACAAATGAATCAAAGCATAAATGATGACATGCAAAGATCCATGTCAAGTAAGACAGGTCATGGCCACCAAACACACATTGTGGATCCATGCCATTATGACTCAAATCTAAACATAGCCACCAAAAATACATTGTGGATCTATCTGTTAAAGACTCAAATTTGAACATAGAGATGAGACATACATTGTGGATCTATGCAACAATACAATATGAATATACAAAATCTGTCAGAAAAGATTCAGGGTATTCATCTCCACCACTCTATAGTATGAATCTAACCATGCGAATACATGTACTGAAGTCGAGCATGGTAGAAACCACTTGATTACTGGTCATTAGTGTATGCCGTTAACAAGTGAGAGGGAAATCACCATTAATGTCAATGACTCCCAAGGTACTCTAGTACAACCCAACGAATTTGAATTAATGAGTTGAATTCGAACACTCGGTGGAATCTCCCGATCAGGGGTTAGTAAATAAAACCCACTGTCGAAAGAGAGGAAAACTGCCATTGAGGCATGCAAGTTCGAAGGTACCAATTAGTTTCTAAGTCTAATTCCTGGATAATGATTTGAAGTTGACAGGAAAAGACTTGTCACATGAGAGCCTTAATGTATCCCCCATCAATGCCATGAAACGAGTAAAAATATTTGAGGTGTATAAGAGTAACAAATGATTCAGGACTAACTCAGGGATGTCCAATGCAATAGAAGGCTTAATGACTACAGAAATGGTCGACGCAATAGAAGGATTTCCGAGTAGAACTTATCTTTGAACATATCAATGACACGCCAATTGTCTTGGAAACACTGACTCAACAACAAAGATCACAGACCAATTTGTAATCTTATAAAGGAGCATGATCAAGAGACAAGCGGGTTTTCCAACCTAGACACAAAACGAGTGAAAGGGTGTCATGTTCAAAAGTGACTTTTCCATAGAATACAGGTTTAGACACATTTCTTTCCCAATCCCCCCCCCACCATTTCTGGCGAGTACCTCTTTATTTTTACACAAGATTGAGGAGGATAACATATGCTTGAATTGTAAGCTCATCCTTTGGATGAGTCCTTCAAAGTATGTTTAACGAACCCTAGGAAGGAGTGGTTCGGTCCCATATGGGCCTTTTGATGTTTGTTTAATGAGTCCAAAAAAAGAAAACTCAATGGTTTTTCATATTTAGAGAGTCTAAAAAACACTTAAAGAAAACTCCAAAATGTTCTTTTTTCATAAAATAGTCTAGTGAGACCAAAAAAGAGATAATATACCGCTCAACAAATGTTTTCTTCAAATACTTTAACGAGCATGATAAGAACAAGATCGCTCGACAATCTTTTCATGTTTAGAGAGTATGAAAAGAGATTAAAGAGGATTCCAGAGGGTTCCTTTTTCATATAACCTTTACGAGTATGAAAAAGTGATAAAAGTATACTCAGTTACATTCTCATCGATTTACGAGCATGAGAAAGAACAAAGACTAAGCTCATGATTGTTTTCATTTTTACGCAAGCTTAAAAAAAAAAAAAATATGCTTGGACCTGGTTTCATTTTTACACAAGCGTGAACCAGAGGAAACTATGCTTGGACCTGGTTTCATTTTTACACAAGTGTGAACCAGAGGAAACTATGCTTGAGGTAGGTGGTTTCATTTTTACACAAGATTGAACCAGAGAAAACTATGCTTGTGAATTCCCAATGCATTATCTAGGGATGGTTGGTACTTAGCCCCCAGCTTAAGAAGCTAGCGGCTCAACTTCAGCATGAAGTCCAGAGGCTAGAAGCATTTCCCCCAAGCTTTGTCTCATCCAACGACACATGTAGATGAAATGAAGCTTCAAATACTATACGTAATGAATTACTTGACTCAATCGAAGAGGGGGGAAAATCTATTTCATTTTTTAACGAGCTTTCCACAGAGAAGAAAAACTATGCTCGAGAATCTAGGTTCAATCCCTAGATCTCTGTTTCATTTTTTAACGAGCTTGACATAGAAAAAGGAACTATGCTCATAACCTTAGTTTCATTTTTTAACGAGGTTGCCACAAAGAAGAAAAACCTATCCTCATGACCTCTGTTTCATTTTTTAACGAGGTTTCCACAGAGACGCAAAACTATCCTTACGACTGGTTTCATTTTTTAATGAGCTTGAAATCAGAAAACCATGCTCAATGTTGGTTTCATTTTTTAATGAGCTTGAAATCAGAAAACCATGCTCAATGATGGTTTCATTTTTTAATGAGCTTGAAATTAGAAAACCATGCTCAACGCTGGTTTCATTTTTTAATGAGCTAGAAATCAGAAAACCATGCTCAACTTTGGTTTCATTTTTTAATGAGCTTGAAATAAAAAAAACATGCTCAAAGACTCTCTTCTTGATCAGGACTTCCAAGAGGAAAATGCTCTAGAAGGACACCATGTCAAGGGACAAAATCGGTCATGGATTCCAAGAGATCTTCACTGGATGAAAGAAATACACTCCACAAAGAAAAAATGTAGAGGGTTGCGACAAGGGTAAGGGGATCATGCTCTAAAATCCCTATCGAAGAGATCGCCATGTCAAATACCGGATCTAAGTCATCAGAAGCTGAAGTCATGGGAGACAACACCACATAATTGAACTGTGGTGGAGGCGATATCGTCTGCATCTAAGAACCATTCAGGGAAGTCATGGCCAACAAATGAAAGTTGATCAATAGTCACAATTTTCCATCATGAGGGAAAGATATCACATGGAAAAGATTGGACACAATAGATTTCATGGCATAGACATAATATTGCCCAAGGAGCAAAGCGAAATCCAAGGGGTCGTGGACTACCATGAAATCAATAAAGACAGTTTTCCCTCCCAAAGTTACAGGAAACTGGGGAAGGTTCCCTAAAGGTTGACTGGTTCTCTTGTTAAAAGCTAACAAATTCTACATAACTGGCACAAGCTGAGGACAACCCAAAGCTTGCCAAGCAATAGAGGACAAAATACTAACATACACACCTTCATATATCAATTTCTAAGGAATGTCCTAACCAAAAACCTGTACTGTAATATGGAAATGAAAGTGAGAGGGAAGACGAGGTCCAGTTAGCGCACCCCAATAAAAAAGGATGGCCTCATTACTTGGAGGGTGTTCCATGGGAAAAGGAGGAATTCCCCCCAGCACTATAGTACCTGTATCAACAAAAAAAACATGATAATCATTGTATTTACTCTCTAGCAAGAGGGTAAGATCGACCGATGAAGAGATCAAATCGATCACTTGAGTTACATTCTCCCAGGGGAGAATGGGGTCGATGGGTGGAAACGGATCGACTGCTTTGGTTTCAATCTCTAAGGGGAGAGTGGGATCGACTGAGGATGAAATAGGATCGACCACTTTGTCAACTGGTTCAAATAAGGACGTGACCAGATTGACCACATGATCAACCAGACTGACCAACAAAGGGACCAGATTGATCATCCCATCAACTATAGGTGGGTCAAGAGTAAGCTTGTGATAAGAAGCTGGAATTTGAGGTTGGGAAACAGTCATGTCTTCTAGTAATTTCGTGGCTTCATCCATACGAGGGAAAAGGCGATTTTGATGACTCCCTCCACATAACATACATGGGAACTTGACTCTACTTTTCTTCTTTCCAACTGTATCTTGACTAGTTGATGGGAGGTCATTAGCATTTTGTTCAGAGGCCGATGACATGGGCTGGCGAGGGTGTGTAGACCATGCTTCTATAACCTTGTATAGACTAGGTCAATCCTTAAGAATATGGCTACCCTTACAAATCCTGCAAGGATACTTGGGCTAACGTGTTGTTTGGGTGATCTTGGCATCATCAACACTCCCAACACGATTATCAGTAACTGATGGTTTTCGAACATGTTTAGCAGTGGTTGGAAGTTTGTACCCTTGTTTATTTTTCTTATTCTTATTCTTCCTTTTCTTCTTCTTCTTATCCACCTGTTTACTAGCTTCAAGCTTTCACTCGACGAAGAGGATGAAACAGAAGAATACCTTGCAAGTGAAGACGAAGAAAAAGATCTTACTGGTGAATAAAGTGAAGGATTAACATGAGGTTGATGTTCTTGGGGGGAAGTGCTTACAACCGAAGCACTGGCTGCATTCGGGATTACCAGAGTGGAAAACAACCATACCGACAATCCAATTGTGAAACATGGAAGGCTCAAAGTAGCGATGTAAGGAGGACCAACGTTTCCATAAGAAGGAAAAACAAAAGGTTCCCCTGGAAAAGGGGTTCCTTCATTGGTCGTGCTGGGAACTAACGCCATTAAATGAAGATCCAAACTAGAGTCTGTTAGGGAAAATAGACAACACACGCTAAAAATCTAGGAAGCAAACAAGCAAACAAAACCTTCTTACAATGAACACACTAGTTAGTGATGAAATCCAACGTCGCGGGAACAATGCAAGAAGGGGATGAGATAGAGCGGGTGGAAAAGTTACGTTGACGACCTTCTTAACGGACTTACACCCTGGTGCAAGATCCCACACATAATTGTGGGTATACCCTCCAAGGAGCTCGAGTGAGTTTGGCCAACGTCGATTCCAGGTACCGTGAAGACTTTCCCCTCCACAGTCACCTCGTGTAAATACCCTAAGGATATAGGCTACTAAGGTTACCAATTATGACAATGATGCCTGGGGAAACATTCAACAATCCGATCCACACACAAAGGCAGGGTATCTAGCTCGAAATCAACTCGAGAAGGTCCCCACAATATTTTCTTCTCAAGTGACCCCCAATAATACATGCAATCTCTACACTAAGACCAACAAAGTAGGGTGAGTAGCTCTACCAGTCCTTATGTGACCTCATGATTGACCCTTGTGTTAGATTGGCTTCCCAGGACAAAATGTAGCAAGTGGATTTGAACGCTCCCTAACTCAAGATTCTATGTTTGTTTGCAACTTTGGAAAGTTATCTTTCACACCTATTCCAAAGCCCTACAACTAATCTAATGTAGGTTTTCTACCAGAAAATATAAAAATGTCTAATAAATTTTTATAAGTGCTTTATTTTTAAGGCTATTATTTATTCAAGAGGAAAATGGTGTGGACTAAATGATGTTTTGACCGACTCTAAAAATGCAAAGAAATGAGAATGCAAATATTTCACTTCGATGAAAGCTATATTACAATAAGGAGAAAATGTTTATCATTCCCAGATGCACAATGTCCCAAAATTTTATTAAACTCATCAATATCAAGAAATTTTAAGAAATGAGCTAAAGAGAGTGTACACCAATACACAATTCTTTCCCCCCCAAAAAATCACACAATTTCGCTACTTCAAATGCAAAGATGCCCCTAATCTAATGCAAAGAAAGAAATTAAAATTTTTGTTTCAAAGATAGCTAAAAGCAATAGAAAATATCTATAAAATAAAGCAACCCAAACCAATTTTCTCTTTTAACACGAACTATTCAATAAAATAAAAATAAGTTCTTTCACCAAACAATTATAAAGAAAAAACAGTGCTTGGTAACTAAAAGACACTCAAAGCAAGAGATCAAATGTTTCAAAAGCACACAAGCTAAAACAAAGCAAAGAAGGCTAAAATCAGACTAAAAAACTATCAAGCAGACTATAAACATATCATAATCAAACCCAAAAATTCACCCCAAAAGCATATCTAAGATCTGGGCAAGAAAAACCACTAAAAGCTAAAAAAATTCCAAATCGTCGCAGGTTGTAAGATGAACACAGTGTGACGATCCTAGATCGTCGCAAGGCATAAAAAAACATAGTGTGATGATGTCACACTGTATCTGTAAGTTAAAGTGCGTCGATCCCCAATCGTCGCACTGTCCCTCAAAGCAGGGTGCGACGATCAAAGGAAAAAATGAAAAAAAAAGCATGAAAGTTTTTCCAGTGAATTTTAACAGTCAGAGAGTCAAGCTGGATCTCCCAGTGACTCAGAAAATAGAACCTGGGCAATCAAAGCAAGAAAGAAAGACAAACTAGGAAAGTATTTTGTTCTCCAGTATGGTCGCCAATTTTGTTATCAGACTAATCGGTAAGTGAAGACACAAACTGATCTCCCTAGTTTCACCCCGAAACTAGAACAAAACAAGACATAATATAAAACTTTCCCTAGGCTCTAACTATTGAGTTTACTAGTTAACAAGAGACAAACAACATATCATTTAAATGTCACTTCCTCTTGCCATTTCCATCCTAGCTCCATTCCAATGCTCCAATGAAATTGAACCTGCAAGGGAACACAAGCCAACCAAAGTGAAAGCAATACAATATACTCAACAAGAACCTATGCATGTGATCAATGAGTCATACAATAAAATAAGACCAATTTAATGAGAAAGAAACATATCATTGTATTAAAGAATGTCGAAGAAAGATACAACCAGTTGCCTTGATGTTTTCAAGTTCCTTCCAATAGTTCCTTGCTTCCCACACACTTCTTCTCCACGGATTCTGAGAAAAAAAATCTATCTTGACAAAGCAAAGCTCAAAGCCAACATACAAGCTCCAAAAACTCCAAGCTACCAAGCCCAAGCTAACTTTCTCCATGAGAGATCCTCTCCTTTTATAAGCAAAATAGGATAAGGTGAGGAAGTTAGGATGATCTCACTAAATCATAAAATCACGTAAGATCCAAACCAATCAGAGGCCACCTCACCATAGAATCGAGAAGATGCTCATTTTTCCCACGTATGAAAATCTTCGCACCCCTAGAACTAAGCAGAGTGTGACGCTGTCGCAGGCCAGGTTTAATATAGAATGCAACGATCCGGGATCGTCGCACCCTTATAACTGGACAAGGTGCAATGATCTTCCTTACTAGGGTTTTTACAAAGGAAAATATGACTTCATCTCTCAGGCAAAGTTCTTCTCCCTTCTTTCCTCAGGAATTCAGGCCACTGATCCTTCTAAAGACAAATGATAGGTTTACATCATTAATGGTCATATGGGTGACAAAAATAATGTGTAACACTAGTATCCACCCGGAGGATGTGTGGGTATTCAGACAACCCCAAAAGTGTAGAACCCACAATTACAAGGGAGTACATAAGAACATGATGAACAAAAATGGACAAGAGGAGCCAATTGGAATAGGTGGGTGGCCACCAATATCCACCTGGATCAAAGTTTCTCCAATCCATGAGCTCCAATCAATACCTGGATATGGGTAGAAAAGAAACAAATGACTATCTCCTACTCTAATCGATTAGACAAAATCAATTTATCTGTGTAGATTAAGACAACCATAGACAAGCAATGTAAACACACACTTGAAGGAAATAGGCCAAGTATATTAATGAAAACTCAAAAGGAAACTTACAATCTTTAGAAGATGTTGCAACAGCCTCTCCAAGTCCTCCTCATCCAACCCTTGCCGAAAAGATCCACAATCAAAATAACAATGCTTTTCTGATTTCTCCTCCTTTTCACCATGGAAATTCCTCGATTTATAGGCTCAACCACCTTGAGTATATTTGGAAATGTTTGAGGATATGGCTCCAATAATTGTGATATCTTCCTTAGATGCATCCCTGGAGTCAGATTCGAGCAAAACTAACCCAATCCATCCATAACTGTCTTTAGAGTAAAGTGGGATTTCCTCCAAGATTCCCTCAACCAACTCAGTGCTCCTTTAAAGGGGACAACAGAGCGCTGCAACGCCCCCTCTAAGATGGAAAATAATTGACAACGCTCCCTATGTATGAGTAGGGGAGCGTTGATATTCTGAAAATTCACCAAGATGAGTAATTCCCTAGTAAAAATACATGTTTTGACTATCAGATGATGGGGCTTCTTCTTCTAACATGTTTTATGGGTTGTAGAAAGTGTTTTCATGGTGTCGTTCAAGATGCAACACTTAGGAAAAGGGAATGTGACACTTACGACACTTGCGACAATAAAAGTACAATACTTGCGACACTTACGACACTTGCGACAATAAAAGTGGAGTACTTGCGACACTTACGACACTTGCAACAATGAAAGTGTGACACTTACGATGTTGTCGAAGTGAGGAATTTTGATATGTAACATCTTTCCTTTTGGATACCATAATCCAAACTCTTTTGTACCCTTAAAATATCTAAATATCCTCTTTACTGCTAGAACATGCGATTCCTTTGGTGCTTCTTGAAATCATGCCACCTGTCCAATTGCCTGCATTATATATGGTCTGGATGATGTCACATAAAATAAGTTGCCAATCATTGACCTGTACTACCTCTGATCTATAGACTTTGAATCATCATCTTTAATTAACTTACAATTGGTTTGCATAGGAGTATTAACTGGTTTTCAATCTTCCATTCTGAACCACTTTAGCATTTCTCAGATATACTTGGTTTGATAAATAAAAATGCCTTGGTTGCTTTGACATATTTGAATACCCAAAAAGAAGGAAAATTCTCCAAGTAATGACATTTCAAATTCATTCTGCATATCCTTTGCAAATATTTGGGTCATCCTGTCATCATCACTTCCAAAGATAATATCATCAACATAAACCTCAATTAAAAAAATACTATCTTGATTTACCTTGATGTAGAGGTTGATGTTTACATTTCCTTTCTTGAACCCTTGCTGCTATAAGTATCTATCCAGTCTGGAATATCATGCTCTGGGAGCCTGTTTGAGACCATACAAGGAATTCTTCAACCTCCAAACATAGTTTTCATTCTAAGACAATTGAAATCCTTTTGGTTGCTCAATGTAGACTTCTTCTAGATCCCCATTTAGGAAGGTTGATTTCACGTCCATCTAATACACTTTAATATTCTTGGAGCATGCATAAGTGAGGATCAATATGATTTCTTCCATTATTTCAAATAGAGTGAACGTCTCTTCAAAGTAGATACCTTCAACCTGAGAGTATCCTTTACATACCAATCTAACTTTTTTCTTGGAAACTTGTCCATATTCATTCACTTTGTTTCTGAAGACCCACTTTGTGCTGATCACATTCTTGTTCCTTGGCCTTGGAACCAATTCCCAAGTGTCATTATTCTATATATGATCTAACTCTTCATTCATTTCTTCGATCCAAAATTCATCCCTGTTGGCTTATTCAAAATTACTTGGCTCAATTGCAGATAGTAGTGCTAGGTGCATTTGTTTTGGTGAGCGAATTCTTCTTCTAGTTTCAACTCCTACATCTTTGTTCCAAATAATCTAATCTGATGGATTATTTTTCTGTATTTGTTTTCTAGGTGTCTTTGGAGGTATTTGAAGATCTTGTTGTTCTTGGTCTTCTACTTCTAACTACTCTTCTTCATCTTCCTCTTTCACTACTTCTTCTTCGTGAACCTGTTCTATTGAATCCTTTTCTTCTTCCTTTATTTTACGTCCACTTGTATCATAAAAATTCACATTGATGCTTTCCACAATTTTTTTGATCCTTAGATTGAAGCATTTGTATGTTTTCCTTGTGCTTGAGTACCCAATAAGTACACCCTTGTCAACATGAGAATTTAACTTTCCCATTCTTCCATCTTCTCTTTTAATGTAGCATTTTCTTCCAAACACTCTGAAATTCTTCACATTCACCGATCTTCCTTTCCATAGCTCATACAGATTTTTATCACCATTGTTTATGAGAATTCCTTTGTTTTGAATGTGAATGGTTGTATGAACTACCTGTGCCCAAAAGATGACTGTCAACTTGGAATCCATTAACATAGTTCAATCCATTTTCTGTTTTGTCCCATTCTTTCTTTCGATGACTCCATTTTGTTGTGGTTTCATGGAAACAAAGAATTGCCTCTTTATCCCATGCTTATTGCATAATTCCATGAATTTTTTTGAAGTAAACTCTCCTCCATTGTTTGATCTTAAGCATTTAATTTTTGAATCTGTTTCATTTTCAACCATCTCCTTGTACACTTTGAAGTTCTCAAATTCCTTTGAATTCTTCATGAGAAAACAAAATACAATAATTCTTGTAAAATCATCAACTAATAGCATAAAATACTGCTCACCTTTCAAACCCTTTGTTCTAGATGGTCCAACTAGATCAATATGCACAATTTCCAGTAGTATTGTTGTGGAGTACTCCTTTGTTTTGAACTTGGTCTTTGTTTGCTTTCCTTGTTGACAATACTTGCATAATGTGCTCGTTGGCTTCATGATCTAGGGAATTTCTATGACTGCTTCCTTTCTGCTGACATTGACAAGATTATCAAAATTTATGTGACTCATTCGTCTCTTCCATAACCAAACTTCATCTTCCTTTCCTAAACAACACTTTTCTTTTCCAATTTCACTTAGTACATATATGTTGCTTGAAGTTCTCATAGTTGTCGCCACCACTCTACCTAAATCTACTTTTATTGTCTCACATTTCTGTGAATCAAACACAATTTTGTGACATTGGTCACACATTTGACTTACACTAAGAAGATTGTGTTTCATATCTTCCACTAGTAGAACATTTTCTGCCTTGGCATCCTTACTTCCAATTTTGACTGTGCCTCTTCCAATGATGCTGGATGAGTTGTCGTTTCCAGAAGAGATTGACCCATATATTTTCATTTTCAAGGATATAAACATGTCCTTACCATCTATCATGTGCTTTGAACAACCACTGTCAACATACCAACCACGTTTCTTGTGTTGAGCTTGTAGAGCAAGTGTGCATTCTTCATTGTTGTACTGGTTCTTCTTTCTTATCCATATTTTTTGAGGTTCTTGTCTTTGACTGTTGTTATTCTGTTGTGATTCTCTTGGAGGGACTATCATTCTACAATATTTGGCTATGTGCCCAAAGTTGTTACACTTGTATCATTCCACTTCAGTGCTCAAGGATTCAAACATGTTTTATCTTCTTCTTTGTGTTTCACTAGGCCTTCTTGGATAACCATTTTGTGCATGACTTTCATAGTTGTTTATGTTTCTACTATTTTCTCTACAATTTATAGCCTTATGTCCAAAATTGTTACATGAATAACATAAACCAAAGACGATATTTTGATACCTAGGAGTTGAAGATATTTTGAAAGGAGTTACTCTTTTGAATTCTTCTCCTTCTTGAGACCTTTTTTGTTCTGACTGTTGTTGATTCTGGAATCTGAATCTTCTGGGTGGTGGAAAATCTCTGTGATATAACCTCTTGTCCTCTTCCTTCTCAGGAGATCCTCTAACTATCTCTGTGTAGCTTCTTGATTTTGTTTTTTGATCTGTAGTTTTGTAGCTTGAGCCTTTTTTTGTCTGATTGTATCCTATCCTAGACTAGTCATGATGTGGCCTTTGACTGTTGATAATGTTATCCAAAAATTTATAGCTATTCTGCATGTTTTTCTTTTGAAGGTATTTTCTCAATGTGACAATCTCTACTTCCAAGCCGCCAATGATCCTGTCTTTTTCTTCCAACCGTTATTTGAGTTCTTCTTCAATTATTTTGTCTTCTTCAACTTGGATTTTTAATTTAGTGATCATCTACTATAGTTCTTTGGAGTTGGAATTTTGAGTTTCCTCTTTTCTTTTTAGTTTTTCTTATAGTGACTTGTTTTTCGTCTTTTCCCTTTTTATAACTTCTATGGCACTCAACAATTCTTCTTTGTATTCAAATTTTGTCTCTTCATATTCTTCTTCGGTGCCTTCTTCATCAAAATCTTCTACTGCCATGAATAGAACCCTTTCAATCTCACTTTCACTGACTTCATCTTCATCTGATGTGGTGTTGTCTTCTTTGGTGCAAAATCTTTTCTTGAAAAATTTATTTTTGGTTCTTTTTCCTTTGTATGTTTGTTTTCTATTTCAATCATCTTCTTCATTTCTTTTCTTTTTATTATGGGGACATTTTTTTTTATCAAAATGACCAATACCATCACAATTAAAACAAATCAATGGAATCTTACCTCTATATTTGTCGGTTCCCTTTTTCAGTCTTCTAACAAAGTTGGCTACTTCTTCATCGTCTTCTGAGATGCCACTGTTGTTGCTATCTGAATTTTCCTTTTGATTTCCCTTTTGCTCTGACTTCTTGGATGATTTGAATGCTGCTTCTTTTGTAACTGGATTCTCCTGTTCAGTTCTCATTTCATAGGCTATGAATATTCCATGTATCTCATCCATACTTATCAAATCCAGATCGATTCTTTCTTCTAGTGCTGAGATCTTAGGATTAAATCTCATTGGAAGAGATCTTAGCACTTTTTGAAAAATTATGGATTCATCATCTTCTTCTTCCAATTCTCTAATTGCATTCACTATTTCATCAACTCGTAAAAAGTAAGTTGTAATATTTTCATCTTCCTTAATCTTCAGCTGTTAAAATTGACCTCTGTAAGTTTGAATGTTTGTTTCCTTGACTTTTGCGTCTCCTTCATAAACATTTTGAAGTTTGTCCCAAATATCCTTTGCGGAGCTGCAATGCACAAATTTGACATATACTAAATCAACCAAACCATTCAGGATAACATTTTTGGCTTTCGAATTATTTAGACTGAGTTTCCTTCCATTTTCATTTGTTGGAGGAATGATAGATTATTTATATCCATCTACAAATGATTTCCAAACCTCAAATCCCTGTGCTTGTACATATGTTTTCATCCCTCTACTTCAGAATGCATAGTTTTGTCCATCAAATTGTGGTATTCCATTTTTATACATATTGTTTCTCTCCATGATCTACCTTCTATTGGTTAAATTGATTTCCGAAGGAACTTGCTTTGATTCCAATTGTTGGATTATTGAGGGGGTGGGGGGTGAATCAGTAATAGAGAAGTTTAATCCTTTTTAACCACAATATATAAGTGATGTTTATATTTATGATCATTTTACTAATATCATTCAACAAGTGCAGAATAAATATTCCATGAACAATGAACAATCATACACATACACAGTACACCAATATTTTTACGTGGAAACCCAATGCAGGAGAAAACCATGTAATGATTTTTCTTATATGTATTTAAGAATTACATTCATTGGAAGCACCAACTTCCTTTGTTTTCCAGCTGCAATTGGAAGGAGGCTCCAACCCCCTATATTTTCAGGCTACAACCTGAGGGAATCTCCAACTCCCCAATTTTCTGGCTCCAACTAGAAGGATGCTACAACTCCCTATGTTCTTCAGAAACAACTGGAAGGTGGCTACAACCACCTATCCTTGCCACATCCAACCGCTCTGAAATACAAGTTTCAAATATATGATGAAACCACTACCACATTGTCACTGTGAGATATACCAGTGTAAACCTGTACCAATATTTGCCAACAACCTATAACCAACCTGTACCAATAGCCTGTAATCAACCTGTACCAGTAGTTAGCTTGTACCAAAAAAAACCAACATATACACGACCTGTATATTATGCAATATGTGTATGTATGCGACTTGTATATACTGCAACCCACGTATGCACGTGGCCTGTCTACACTGCAACCTGCATACACCTTCAGAAAGCTATGGTTTTCACCTTTCTGAAACTTAGACACTTCGTTGCCTTTGTCACATCATCCTGTAACCTGTCACTGTGTCCAATCTGTAGTTGTGCCATATGCATACATCATCATACATATCCCTTAACCAAGTGCATCTATGTCTCTCTAGTCATGCACCATACATGTGTATACAATCATGATCAAGTGTAATAACCCTCACATGGACTAGACATCAAACCCTCACTGATATGCAGCCTCAAACTACACAAAAACCTTCACTAACACATCACAACCAAAAATCCTCAACCATGTATCAAGAAATACAAGATATTCCTCAACACTCAACCCAACAAGATGTAAGAATAATGAATACTAAATATACCAGTGTTCTATTTCTGTAGATCTAGCTCATATAATAAGTTCCATACAACCAACAACCTCTCTAGGGAAAATCCTCAAACTCCCATAACCATATCTCATGTAGACAACAATATCCAACATAAGAATATGACATACCTTTTGAACTTGTAAATAGATCTATTGTACCTAATCACTGTAGACCTTCCTAGGAGCTTGCTTTTAGACTCTGAGAACCTAGCACCCTCAACAACTCAATATTTCATGGATTTTCCCAACTATACACGACCTCCTCTTCTTCAACTCGCGTATGTATGCACCCTAATCCACTACATCCCATGTATGTACGCGACTTCCTCCACTGCAGCTCACGTACACCTCAAAACTAAGGTTTTTTTAGTAATTCTGCAATTCTGAAACTTTCACCATCAACCCTCCTTTGCTACCTCAAACTTGCATAACTCTAGATGTATCAATGAGTACTTGCAATAAAATTTTCAAAAATAATAGATATTCAATGTGCTCATTAGGTGTTAATAGGAGACCCTTTCTCTCTTATTTATACTCTCCAAGTAGCTTCCTCAAGGGGTTATCTTCTAACTACCTTTACTCAACTTCCTTCTTTTATGGATAACCCACTTCTAACCACTTGTCCACTTACAACCACTTTATCCACAAATAGTAAACTCACCACTTCTAGTTGCAACTATTTTTTTTTTTTTCAACAACTTAACTCATGATTAACTCCTAGTTACAACCACTTTGACTAGTAAACTTCTTCTAGGATCTTCTAGAATAAATTGAATTCTTTATAGGGACTTCTAGATAACTCATGAGGGTTTTCCAACTTCACAAGGCCATAAATCTCTAACTGTGAGTAGTTATGTGACATTCCACATATCACTGGAAATGGAACATGTACTATCCATCTAGAATATTCTTACCTACAAATACACCGATATTCATACATTTATACCTCAAACAAACTTAAGTCCCTTAATCGACTACTGGAATTTGCTATCGGACTTGCTTCAAGGGTTGACATCAATGACAACCAAACCAATTAATCAACACACTCTTCCTTGGAATAGTTGTACAGGGTTTTGCATGCTATGAATTGTGTAGCAAAATGAACTGGTCAAGCATTGAATTCTAAAATGAGTACCCCATGCCTACCACAAAGGACACTGTATGTGTTTTATATTTCTTGTTGGGAAACATATTTAGTAGTTAGGTATTTATTCAATTCATTTCCCTACATGGGTATGCCTGTAACGTGACGGATGACAACTCCATTGACCAGATACTTCCCCCCCAACAACAAATACGTACCATGTAGGTGGGTGAGTAATAGGCGGATAGACAGAGCGAAAATCCTGCTATGCCTAAAGTGAGGATAGTCAATTAGGGGGAGAATATTCACTTGTCTAAGAGGTTGGGCCAACTCTTGTGTAAGAACTAATAGATTACCTTCTGCACTATGAATGGTGCGAGCATAATGGTGGAAGGCCAAGGTGGATAACTTCCTGGGGTCACAAACATCATAATCGAAGAATTGGACATCCTGTACCCTCCCTATCCAGAACCCTGTGAAAGTCACATGCCGAGGTATTTTCATCTCTTTTGTGTGTTAGTTAGTGGAAACCCTCGATCTATTTTGACAATGCGGTCTGCTTGATGAGGCCATGAGAATTGCTTTGTTGGTATTCGGGACAAGCTATGATTAGGGACATAGGATGATATTTCTTTTCACCATTTTGATAATATGCCATTTCAACTAAGATTGGGCCCCCTTTTATAAATGGAGGAAGGTCTATACATATTTGGCTAGCATTAGTGGAGAGAATGGAAAGTTACCAAGAAGGTACTGCTAGACAACTAGGAGGTGTGTCAGGAGTAACTTCCACCATATTCCGACTTATTCAAATGTACTGCATTCCGATAGTCCCATCACCTTTTTAAATTATTGGACGTTGCGTGAGATGTTACCAATGATGTTCATGACCCCAAAGACATATCAATCATTGTGTAGTAAATGGTAGATGATGACCAATTGTACCACCACAGGTGCGAGTTCTTCGGGAATGTCATAGCATCTATTGTTGATGGCCTTGTGAATGGTATTTTGTGTAGGTGCTAAATAATGGACACATCACCATATTGATGTGTGAGAATCTTGGGACTAGAGGGTCCAATGTGTTATAGGGACATATTGATACATGTGCACATGTGATCCATCGGGGTTGCCACACATGTTTCCTATGCCTCCCTATACGGGTTCCGACTAGCTACAAAAGTGTAGTGGACCCAGGTAGTCCATAACGTGTTATGTAAATGTTTCCCCTATGGATAGGTGAAACCCCCCTTGGATCAAGACCCCTTTGATCCAAGACAGAGAGAAATAAATGGTTACTACTTTCTCCTAGATCTACTCTCTATGCCAACAATCAGAATGAGAAGAGAAGGATATAAGACTTACCTCTTTTCTGTTGGTTGTCCTCACTTCTCCAGACCTTGATCTTGGTGTCCATGCTACAAGAGAAGTCTTGTAAAGAACACAACAATACATTCCTCTTCTACACTATATTTTCAAGTACAATAGATCTATTTATGATGAATTAGAAAATAATATATATGCATATAGTGAACACATAGGTATGAAGGGAATGGGCCAAGTTATATATTAATGGAAAGAAATCAATAGTGAAGCACTTACAATATCAATATTGATGTTGCAAAAGCTCCTCCAAGATATCCTTTCTATCCCCTTGAATGTCACAAAACCATAGGTATGATTCTCTAAGTTCTCTCTCCTTTCTCTCAAGAATGGCCTCCATTATATAGGATTCGAGGCATCACAACCATAGGATAGTTTTGAAGAGAGGATTTGGCTGAGCCAACAATATTGACCTTGCCATGAATAGGAGGTAGCTCAAATCAATTCCTTAACCAACTAAAATATCCCGAAAACAACCTCACAAAACAACGCATGATGGTTGCAACTACTTCATCGCTCCCCCCACAATTGAGCACAGGGAGAGACTATTTCTCCCTCTAAGTGTCTTGGGGAGCAATGATCATGTTTTATTCCTCCTTGTATATGGGAAGGGGGGAAATGAAACTCAAACAAGGCCAAAATCTCAAGGAAAAAGGTAGTATTTTTACCTCCTAATGATAGGTTTCTTCTTCAACATGTCTAGGGATTATGAAATACACTTTCTCATGGTGATGAAATTGTGACACTTAAGTCCAACACTTAGGTGTATAACAATTGCGACACTTATAAAACTTAAGTGCGACATTTGGTAGTGCGACACTTAGGTGTGTAACAAATTCCCCCTAAAGTGTGAATTCAGAAGAAACACTTATGGTTGAGACACTTTACAAAAATATGTATGTGAGGGTGCTGGAATAAGAGAACTGGGTGGAAGATGCAAAAAAGCATCAAACAATTGTATATGTATCATCCCCAAGGGAGTCATACCCATGATCAGAATAAACTGTCTCAAAGCATGGTCACTGACCAATACACTATGGATCCATGAAAACACTGACTAAGGATACGATCACCAAAGATACAATGTAGATCCATACCTTCCATGATGTGATCAGGTCGTAGCCATGAAAGAATACACAATGGAGCTATGATATGACAAAAACATAGCCATGAACCAATACAAAGTGGATCTATGTGACAACATATACATCAGTGAGATCGCCAACATGATGGACATATTGGAATATTCTTAAGCACTCAAATAATCTCCATCACAACTTGGGTGAGGCATGTAATAGAGGTGCGTTCTCAGGGTCTTTGCCCCGATCCCAAAATAGTATGATTGTAGCCATGTGAATAGATGTGTTGATGTCGAACATGGTAGAAACCACTTGATTACCGATCATTGATGTATATAGTTAACAAGTGTGAGGGGAATCACAAATGATGACAATGAATCCCAAGGTACCCTAGTACATTCTAGCAGATGTGAATAAATGAGCTGAAGTCGAACACCTGTGGAATTATCCGATCAAAGGCCAATGATGTAAACCTATTGTCAAAAGCAAAGAGACCTTCCATTGAGGCATGTGGGTTCCAAGGTACTAACTGGTTTATAAGTTTAATTCCTAGATAATGTGTTGAAGTCAAGAGGAACAAACTCGCTGAAGGAGGGTCATGATGTGTCCCCCATCATCGACACAAAAATGACATAGGAAAGTGATGTAAGATGATAGATTAAATGAGCACAAAGTGACACAAGGATGAAGGTTGGTAATATTGCAGAGTGGTTAATTTGGGCTAAAGCTTCCCTTGAACATTGTGAGGCATGATAAATGACTTGGAAACATTAACTCGAGTGAGAGATAGACTAAAGCATAGTGAGACGATAACTGGGCACTCTTCGGGTGAGTTGAAGGAGTATAATGACTCATAGGATTGGTATGACTTAGAGGCAAGTAAATTACCCAAATATAATACAAGACACAAAAAGGTGCCATGTTCAAGGGAGACAACAAATAGTTTCCATAATGATTTCAAAAAACTGACCCACTTCCCTCAAGTTTTCCCCCCACCATGAATGGCGAGTACCTCTTTTTTTTTTAACGAACTTGAGGAGGATAACCGATGCTCGGTATAGCTCATCTTCGATGAGTCCCTCATCACATGTTTAATGAACCTGAAGAAGGAGGGGTTCGGTCCCATATGGGTCCTTTAATGTATAATTTTACGAGCCCAAAGAAGGTAAACTTAACAGTATTTTCACGTTTAGAGAGTCTAAAAATATCTTAAAGAATACTCCAAGGGTGTTTTTTTTCATAAATTTAGTTCCCCAACCCCGAAAAAGTGTAAAACAATACCAGGGAGAAATCTTCTAGTCGAGGTTGACTAGAGTATTCCTTTTTCGTAGTTAGTCTTACGAGGTCAAAAAAGGGATAAACTACCACTCGAAAGATGACTCTTCCTTTTCTAATGAGATTGAAGAATGATGAAACATGCTCTCACGAACAAGGTCATTGGAGAGGAAAAAATCTCACCTCCTAAAGTCTTGCACAAGTAAGAGATGAATCGATGCAAATAAGGTCAGAAATATCCATCAAATAGTGTTTACACTCAAAGAAATAGATTGTATGGAAGAAACAAGACAATGTGAACATAGAAAAATAACTAGTTCCAATGGATTAAAGAGAAATTGGTGAAAAATACCTAGTTTATTTTACCTCTTAGTGTTGCCTTGTTGAAAATTTCCTCCTTTTAGGGCAGATCTTGGAGTATTGATTACGTTAGATACAAGAGACCTTATTGCAAGTTGTTTGAAGCAGGTTAGTCTCCTCATCATGCTCTTTCATTTCATTATACTCTTAATTCATTTTGGGTAAGTTTAGGGATGGTTTGAGTTGATTTAGGGCTCTCTTGGTGTCCCCTGGGATCATTTCTCCTCTAGCACATTGATAGGAGGGATGAAGTAGGCTTCATCACCCTGTATATGACTATCAGGGAGCAACTATCACCATGTAACCCTCTCTGGGGGGAGATAGGTGCAATTTATAAGAAATTTTTTCTAATATATGGTAAATAATGTTTGACAGTTGGTTGTCATTGATTTCAACCCTTAGAGCATTCAAGATACACCAGATTTGTGATTGAGATTGATGGTGAGTTATGTTTCATTTTTCAACAAGAATGGTTGATGTTAGAAGATGTGTTGGGTGCAAGTGATGAAGTCTACACAAATTCCCAGATGTGTGGTCATGAGACCCAAAGTTGTTTGAGGAATATGGACATGAAGGGTAGTGTAATTGTAGGTAATACTATCATAGGCAGATAGTACACGTTGTGCCATTTCCCGTGATATGTGGTACTCCACGTAGTTCCTCACGGTTAAGGAGATATGGCTTTGTGAAGCTGGAGGACCCTCAAGAATATTCTAGAAGCCTCTAGAAGGTCAACAAGAAGTTAATTATTCTAGAAGCCCCTAGAAGGTCATCAAGAAGCTTGACCAGTCAAAGTGGTTGCAAGAAGAAATTAATTAAGGGTAATTTTTTTTGCAACAAAAAATTAATTATGGGTAAAGTAGTTGTAACAAAAAGTTTTCTAGTCAAAGTTGTTGCAACAATAAATTAATTATGGGTACAGTGGTTGTAACAAAACGTTTACTAGTAAAAGTGGTTGCAACAAGAAATTAATTATGGGTAAAATAGTTGTAACAAATAAATTATGAGTTTACTAATTATGGGTAAAGTAGTTGCAACAAGAATGTTGGTTATCCCTAGAATAAGGAAAAGGGGTAAAACAATTACAAGGTAGCCCCTAAAGGAAGTCACTTGGGAAGTATAAATAAGACTTCAAGATACTCCCATTAGAACCTATTGAGCATATTGAATATATATAAGTGAATGAGGTAACCAAGGAGATCTGAGGATAATTTCAAAGGGAAGGTGAAGTAAACAAGGCCAAAAATCCAAGGGAGGATGAAGTTTGTTTTGGATGATGTATTCTAAGGTATGCTATTTACAGGTCATCTTACGATTTTTGCTATAAATTTTGTTTTACAATGATTCAAATAGAAAAAATTGGAGTTGGTTTATAGGACATATCAAGGTACATGTGGTATAAATTAAAGCTTCTAGGTCGTTTTACTTTTGTAGATACAATCTGTGGAAGATAGGGATTTTGACTAGTCCTAAAACTAGTTTGAAACATGTGGTTCGGGTAAAACAATCATAACTTATTCATAGAGAATCAAAATTATGTGAGACCAATTGAAATGGAAATAGTACAAGCCTTTGTTTTTTGTGTGCTATTTTCAGAATAAGATATCAAATATTGAGCACGTGGCATGTCGTACAAGTTTTATCTCTATAATAGGCCATAAGTTAGCAAGGTCTGCCATTTCCTCTATAACACCTTTTTAGGAATGATTCAAGGAGTGAAACTTGGAGTAATTTCAGAGTACATACTGAAGAAGGTTGGGTACAAGTTTCAAACCTTTATTCATTACATGTATAGAGTTATGCTTGTTGAAATTTAGGGTTTGTGACTAATCCAAAACTAGTCCCGTGAGACTGAGGTAAAGGTTGATGAAGATGTTATTCTCTTGTTCTTGAAGTTGAGGAAGGTCTCCAGGTCTGTGATCACATACACCAGGTCATCTACATGATCAGAGATATGTTTATATGCTTAGTTTGAAGTTGCATCTTGGTGATCTTGTGGAGCATGCTTGAGGCATGCCGTGGTGAGTTTTTGGTATATGTCTTGTGGTACATATTGGATGTATTTTACATGTTGTTTGAGGAAGATTTGTTGAGGCACATTGCTGGTGCATATCTAGGCTACATTTATATATATTTTGATGCATTGTTTAACACATGGTTGAGGTGCATGTTGGATATTTGGTTGGTTGTATATCAATGCTGTCTTGGCTCATAGTTTGATGTGAAGAGTACATGTTTCATGGTTTATGGATGATATGGAATACACATCTTGGTTCATTGGTAAAATCACATCTTGGTGATTTTGGTATATGATCTATAAGCACATCTTGGTGATGGTTGTGCATTGTTTTGGTTGATGCACATCTTTGTGATATTGTGCATATGGTTGAGATTTGTTCTTGGTGATTGATCTATGTGAGTAGATTTGGTTTGGTTGATGAGGATGATAGTGACAGGTTGATGTGATAGGTTGTTGTGACAGTTTTTTGTGACAGGTTGACAGTGACAGTGATGGTATATCAGTCTAGTGGTAGGGACAGTGATAGGTTGATGTGGTAGTGACAAGTTGGTCTACATTTATATTTCATGGTGACACGACGGGGCAAGGAAAGGAGGTTGTAGCCTCCTTCTGGTTGGTGCCATAGAATCAGGGAGTTGGAGATTCCTTCAGGTCGAAGCCTATAAACTAGGGGGTTGGAGCCTCCTTCCAGTTGTAGCTGGTAAATCAAGGAGTTGGAGCCTGAGAATTAGGTGGTTGGAGCCTCCTTCCAGTTGGAGATGGAAAATTAGGAAGTTGGTGCTTCCTATGCATGTATTTATTCTAACATATAAGAAAAACATTTTGTGGGTTTTTGCCTGCATTGGGTTTCCACGTAAATCTTGGTGTACTATGTATCTATGATTATTTTACTATGCAATGGTGATTTATATTATTGATGATACACTAAAAATAGATGATAGACTATTGAATGGTAATTGATCAAGTTAATGTTTGTATGCTCTGATTATACATTGTGATTGAGAGTGGTTAAAAGTGATAAAAGTGCTCATTTTGATTCATCCCCCCTCTCAGTATTCCAACAAAGAAAGAATTGAATGAAGCTCAAATTTGGACTAATGATTCTTCTTGTGATTTTCAAGAAGTACTTGGACAAAATGATCGAATGGAAAGAGAGAGAACATGAGGCCAAATACATGGATACCTTACATGACACAAACACCATGGCATCCCTAAGAAACTGTGGTTTGTGTAAATTTTTCAAGACTTAGAGCATGAGGAAGCAAGTGCTTCTTTTAGAGTATATGATAAGGACGTGGGATGAAAATGACCAAGTTTTTCATGTAGGTCCTCATACTCTTGAAATAGAGATGGAGGACATTTACTTCTTAACAGGGATATCCAAGTGGGGGGCACCTATTATTTTGGTTAGTCATCAGAGTACTGAGATGTTGACCAATGAATACATTGCTCAATACTGTAGAGAAAGTACCTGAAAGAGAACTGGGAAGATTATCATCAAGGACATTACATATCACCCTTTACACATGATCCTCTTCACTATCACAAAGTCAACGGGCAACACATGGCTCCATCTTGCTTCAAAAGCTCAGATGGTGTACATCATTGAATGCCTTGAGCCTATAGTGTTTAACTGGTGTGATGGATTATTGGTGAATTTGAAAGATCAAATCACCAAGTGTAAGACATGAGACAAAAACAATTCAGATATGGATCCATTCTAGTGTCATTCTTCTTAGAGAGGGTGCCTTTAATTTTCCCACAGATAGAGATTCCCAAGCATCTTCCAACTGATCCATAGATGGAGCGTTGGACTAGTCTTATGTCCCGGTTAGGGGGTGGTCTCCAGAATTTTGCATTTGATGCTGAATTCCTCACATTGTGGGAAGATCAGATCCCCGTGATCAAGGAATTCCCATATGCTGGGATGGATTTCATAGGAGACACATATCTCGTGCTTCCTGAGGGAGCACAGTAGGACAAGTATATGTTTAAATAACGTGACCTTGTAACATGTTTGTTTTGGATTTTTGATATATATATTGTACAAAGGGGATCTAAAATCATTTTTCGTTTTTATGTCGTAGATCGAGGAGCAGTGTGACCAATAGGTATGTCACCATTACACCAACGTGGAGAGGCACATCAAACAGAGGAAGTTGACATTAGAGGGCTTCGAGACATGGAAAGGAACTTGATGGGGCTCACCATCGGTGTCCCTATGATGTGGATGTGAGAGGTTCCTTACCATCTTCAGAGGCATATAGTGGGGGTGTTGTTGATGGCCATAATTGACCAAGATCAACATTCGAGAAACCACTCGGTCAAGGCCCCAATCAGACCCTTTTCTGTTTGGGATGGTGATTTCAACTGGTTATAATGGGTCCAATTACCTGTCTAAATGTTTTTCTCCAACGAATGGAGACTTTCCTTGATGCTCTGCTAAATCCCGATTGTAGAAAATAAAATAATTAATCTATCTCTATTCTAAGTCTAAACTATCCTAACTGAGATATAGAAGTAATTCATGATGTCTCAATTAGGAGCACGAGGAATAACATAAACTTGAGCATGAGATAAAAGTAAGCTATTAAGCTATATAAGTAGTTCATATAACCTAATAACAATTAAAAAAAATACACATCAATATTAACTCATTAAATAGTTACTAAGGAAAGATCAAATATGTATACTCACACTCAATATGGAGGATTAAAAGATATTGAACATGAGATAAGAAAGTTGTCTAGCTAAGGAAACATTTCACATAGAAAGACAATGATTAAAGAAAATGCATACCCGTAATGAACCTATTTCAACAGTTAATAAGAAACTACAGATATACATACTCATATTCAATAATTCAATTTGTCAAAATTCATACCAATCATGAAAGATATCTTATCAATGATTTTAAATAAACATAAGCTTGCATAACCGACAACAGTGCACATTATACAAATTCACTCATAAAGAATGGAAATTTTCAAATGGAAAGTATTTTATTAAACTCAAAACATGATAATAGTGTCAAATTCTAAATACAAACAAAAGACTTGAGATTATTCTATTAGTTTACAAAACTTGACAATAGTGCATCAATTCTATAAATGACTTCAAACTCAAAATACAAAAGATTTCAAGAAAGAGATTGTGATAGCACAAGTCTCTCCTTGCCTAAGACCAACCTTTCTCCATTTTTTCATCCTCCAACCTCCATTTAGGCTCTCAAGATCTGATATTTAAACATTACAATGATCCTTCTAGATCCAAAATCATGTTCCTAATTTTTTCTATGCTGAGTGCAACCATACAGATTGATGAAAAATTTAGAAAATGACCGCTACATGATTTCTCAGAAAATTCCTTTTGAATAATCAAGCATATCTCTCATATATTTCCATTTTTTAGGAAACTTCCCAAGTGAGTGGTAAATAAACATGTTATGCAAGTGGGTTTCCAACCATTTTGTGAGATTCCTCACCATTTGCTCGAACCTCAGGATGGAAATTCGCCTCCTGAAGACTAGCCGCAACATCAAATATGGAAAATTTAGTTTCAATTAGATAATAATTTCTCTTAAAATATTAACTTTATGAGAAAATAGCCAGTATGAAAGGTAAATAGGCATGTTCTGCAAGTGTGTTTTCGGTCGTTTTGCAAGATTCCTCACTGTTTGCTCGGAAATCAAGTTGAAAGTTCACCTCGTGAGAATTGACATGAATTTTCAACTTTTCTTTTGCAAAGCATTGCACCCTGTGGAGATGAAGAATTCCAATTGAATGGATTATTTTGGCATATTTGGAAACTAAAGTTCAGTTGCATCTCTATAATGAACATTTGTAACAAAATTAAACTAAATTAATAACTAATATTTATTAAAAAAGTAGCTACAAAATCTTCAACTCTTAGTTAAGCAAAATCAATTAATAGAATCAAATCAAATTCATATCACACCTTCAAACTTGACATTATATTTTGGGATTTGGGGATATTTTGAAAATTTGAGGAAATTAACTCCATAAGATTTAATAATCACTCAATTTTCAGAAAATTTAAATCAACCAATTGAAATCACAACATTGACTCATAATGAAAATCTAATCTTTAAGGTAAGCCTTAGATGATATGACTAAGATGTTTATATTTCCAAGAAAAAGAATGGATATGGAGTATATTAAATATAGAGAGTCTATTTTACTTAAAATAAAATTCAAACACCTAAGCTTAAAAATATTGATAATAATTGCAATTAAGAACAAGACTAGATTCCATGTAGTCAAACCATATTTTAGAATTATATGTTAATTATTGAATGATATAAAAATATTCTTCATAATTATGTTTCGAATCAAAATGAATGTGAGGAATTCACATTAAAACTACTTTCAATAATTAATCAAGTTGTTGTGGTATAATAATTTCCAATGGAAACTAATCCAATCACCTAAATGGAAAAATATTTACATGGTTATATTTAAACTAATAAAACCAATGAAACTCAAACAAAGATAAGAGAAAACTCCTTATTAAAATAAAAAGGTCCCTTAATTTTCTACTATTCAAAAAGAAAATATGGGGGTTGTTTTTCACAATAGGTGCCCGAGGGCATTAGCCATCTCTTACGACAGGTGGCTCGAGTGATCGTCTGTTACCATGAGCACAATGTGCCACAGGATGAGGATTAGAGTCCTATGTATTGTCCTATTTTTATGATGATGTATGGGAAATGTAGCTCGTCTTTTTGCCCCGATGTACTTCTTGGATTTTATGATGCAAAAAAAATGTTTGTTATTATCTATATGGATTTTTTTTCGGCTTCTTATTCCTAAGTGTTTAATGGAATGATGGTTTTTGTTTTTGCACTTTTACATGCTTTGTGATTTTGTAATGTTTATGTATGTGCTAGATGCCAGTCTAACATGAAATTTGTGAGTGAATCAGTCATTGAGTTAAAATCCCTTGGTATATGTCGATATCATATGTAAACGAATGATATTTCAAGGAGACAAACTCCTAGATAGATACGAAGCCATATAGGATCGTGGATGGAATAAATTCGATTCAATTGAAAGACCACGAGTTGAGAGTTGAGACTAACAATAAATTGATATATGCCAAAAGAGGAAGCCTTAGTCAAAATTCCAATTATGACATGATATTCGGTAACATTATTTGTCGCGGGGCCAAGGAAAACTCCTCCCAAACTTACTAACTCGTCAGTGGGGGAATAGATTGCCCAAGCTATATAAGTCAAGTTCTGGGTATGTCGATAAGCACTATTCGAAAATCCAAAATATACAAAAGAGGATGCTGACATTAGTGATTCAAGCACAAAGTGGGGTAAGCAGCCATATGTGAATCAAAACCGCACATGCAAAAGAAAAAAATCACACCATAACCAAAACACACCAAATCTATGGTACAGTAATGTACAAAGCACGAATGCAGGATGACCCTAAGCATAGTACTTTTTTCAGGTAGAGCCCATTCTATGGATCATTTAATGGGATTCCATCATAATCAACCAGCTCATATGAACCATTTTTTAGCGCCCATTTTACAATGTAAGGGCCATGTCACATGGGTTCTAACTTACCTGCCCCTAGCTTATTGTGGTCTTGGTCATAGACTAAAACTAGGTCACCTTCGTCAAAGACACGAGGTCATAAGGATTTTTGATATTGCCTCTGTTATCACTCCATAATTTTCCTTGGTTGTGGGAGTAAAACCCAAAGGTAACCTTCAAACCAACTTGCAGATTGGAAGCTAACCCTTCCAACCTAGAGAGGGCTCTCTCTTACTGGTTTTCAATCAATACAGTGGCTAGATCTTATGTAGATGAAAAGGTTTATGAATGTGGTCGCAGAGTTAGGAGAAAGTGTCCATTGGGAATGGAGTCAAAGGGCTGAAAACTGAATAAGATGATCACTTACTTACTGGTGAGTGAACAATCATATATAAAGGCAAGGCAGCTATGCTTTCTTAGATACTTAAATTATCGTTGTTGCTGGAGGTTGAGTTTAAATTATCGTTGTTGCTGGAGGTTGAGTAAAAGAAATACAATCCATTAAGGTAGAGCATCTAACTATGGATGAGTTCTCCAATAACTTTAGAGGAAAATGGTGGAATACTTGAATGCAATGAAATAGAGCAAATTCTCTGTCAATTATTCTCATTCAAATACCGAAGAGGTTACACATCAATGAATAACTGAGAAAGAGAAAACATTTACAGGAAATAACACATTCTAAGAAATCATACCACATGAATCTCTAACACTCCAAACTATGTACTTCTGAAATGATCACTTTCTATTAGTCATGAAAATAGAATACACCAAAGTCTTTTCTGCTTACTCGAACCCCCCTATTCTATTACAAACTGTTTAATAAATAATAGAAATAATAACGAAATGTTGCTAATTTTTGCTGGAAATAAAATCTGATAAAAATCCGAAGGAACAAAATTAAAAATCAAGATGGTTGTCAGGTGTCTCGAGCTGCTAAAAGGCTGTTGGATCAAATCTCCTTGGAATCTGGGACTGCTTGCTGATTTTGTGCTTGAAATCTGGAAAGTTTTGGATGTTCCGTCACCCAAAAGATTGGGATTTGATTTTCTCTGATTTTCATATTATCCTCATGATGCTCGGACTTGCTTCATCCAACTGGAAATCCAATCAGATGACAAATGCTGACTGTTCATTTTTGCTGCGAAAACACCTCCTTCAGCATTTTCGTAGCGTAGAATAGCTCGCTGCGAAACTCTGTTTCCAGTAGTTTCGCAACCAAGACTCCTCCATACAAGTTTCAACATGATATCTCTGTGCCTTTGATGGAGGAGGAAAATGAAAAATCATCATTTGAAGTAGAGCACTACTTATAGATGGCCAAGTTTGCATGACATGCTTCATGAATGCTTTTGCAACCAACTTCTTCTCTTTGCTCTGCATCACCACACCCAATTTCTGCAACATGAGCTCAAACTTATCCTTTTGATCATTTGTACAAATATTGATAATTTGATTAATAGGTTCATCGTCCACCACTCCTTCATTCTCATCTGCTTGTGCTTTCTCTATTCCATCTAAGTTCATTCGATCAACACCAACACCATTTGTCCTTTCCTCAAGGTCACAACTTGTCCTGCGTTTTTTTTATGCTTTTCCTTGTACCTTTCACTTCCAGGCTGCATTTTCAAGACCTAGTGCTATGACTTCATTCCCTTGTCAATTATACTGATCTTTTGGCATGTCTAATGGGAAGTAGTGCTTCATTCTCGGAAGCACTCAAAATAATATCCCTGTCTTGCTTCTCCAGCTTATTTCTCTCAAATGTTGACCTTACCATATTACCATATGCAACTAAAACCATTACAGAATCTTCACTTATTACATCTTGTAGCCTTGCTGCAAAAATGCAAAGCTTAGTATTCCTCCCAGGCTTTGTAGCGAGAGTTTCCACTTCCTGTGAAGATACAATAACTTTAGAGGGTTTTGTACATTATGTCCACGTCATATATAAGCAACTCCCATCTCTGAGACAACAAGAACGCTTAAGCCCTCACCATTCTCTCAGTCTAAAGTCACAACCAGGTGTTCCATTGAAAAAACATAAGCAAAAACTGCAGTCCCATCACTACCATCACATTTCCACATAGTAGCATGCCTATCACCAGCAAATGAGAACAAGAAACACATGAATATATGAAATATCCCAACATGAGAAAATTGTCAACCTTACCAGCTACTGATCCGCAAGAAGAAATACATCTCAATTCTTTACAGGAAACCTGTTAGAAGTGAATGTTCATAAACTTTTGTAGGCTTTGAACTTTGTTGAGATAGCATAGACAACAGTTTGTATCATCAAATGTGTCATGGGGCAACCCTGCAAGTACAACAATCTCACTTGATCGAATGGTTACCAGCAAAATTGATGTCTCCACACAGTGCCTTAGATATGGATCGCCTCTGGTTCACACCTGGCTAAAACATGGCAATGACAAGGTTCAAAACCAGGACATGATCTGCATTCGGCATCCATCTGGCATTCATCCAATACCAACGTGTAATGCAAGACAAATATTTCTTTATGGGCTCCTCCACTTGTTGAGCGCTCTGCTGCTCTTCTCGTGCTGCGTTTTATTTTTAATCTCATGGGATGAATCCCACATTGGTGGCATATAAACTTTTCGAATATTTTATAAGGACCATTGTCTACCCTGCCTTCTTATATGTTGCGCACGATAGGCGATTCATGGGCACTTCCTCTCTCGTGGCTTGTGGGCTCTGCGATTGAGCCCTGGGTTGTGGGTTGGTCCTCGGTTTTATGCTTTGGAAGTGAAGTCTCGAGGCTTCATAAGCGCCATATTTTATGCTTGGAAGTTAAGTCTCTTTAAATGGAGGAGATAATAAGACTCCCATATTTTATAAATATAAATGGAGATAATAAGACTCTATGCAGAAACCTTGGATTGGAAATCAAATATATCAATTCTTCTATATTTTATAAACCCATATTTCATAAATGGAGATAATTCTT
>JASDQU010014492.1:30740-49281 GCA_032191745.1 Picea mariana
GATTATGATGAGCTTCTTTAAGCAATGTAGCCACCCCTTCCCATGATAACCTACCATTACATTTTATATTACATCGATCTATCCATAACTTCATTCAATCAATATTTTTTGCGATGAATAAATGTAGTGCATCCCACTCTCAACCTACTATATGAAAAAAGAATAAAAATTACTAACAATAATAAAGATTAATAATTGATGGAAGGATAAAATTTAATTAATAAGTACAATAAAAATAAAAATTAATAATGCAAATTATTATATATATCAACTACCATCTAATAATTACCTTGCACTTTCCTCATTCTACCTTTCCTGGCCAAGACCTCCCCTTTAAATGTGTTGATGGAGTTGACATCTCAAATGTGAGGCACCTTCATTCTTGTTGCTAATTTAGGAAGATAGTGAATAATATACACCAAGAATTGATATACCATATACCCCTCCACCATAGAACCCTAAGGACGTGCTCTTTGTCTAACTAAAGCCTTCAATGACTTCAAGTGCTTGTCCACCATCCACATTGACCTTGTGTGTACATGTCCACACATTTCAATATCCTCAACTCGGTGTATGAGGTAGTGTTCTTAAGCATTGAAAAATGTTGGAGGTGGATTCTTCTACATTTCAGACATTAGCCGAGGAATTTCTCTCCTACAATATTTTATATCTTCTTTATGGATTTATTTAGATGAAAAACACCTACACATGATTATACAAGAAAATAATACATTTCAACAAAAAAGTATATACATTAATTAAAGTAAAACATTACATAATGACAAGTTATGTGACAAACATTTTGTTTGCCTCGTGTATTTTCCAAGATCATATATAACTCATTTTATGTTGTTGCCAATGCTATCAAGGAGAGATAGAGGCAGAACATACCATAATTACAAAAAAACAATCATTATTTTTTTGAAACGAAAACAAAATTAAAATACTAAAAATAAGTATTACCTAAATAGAAATCTGCGTACCAAAATAATCACCTTAATGAAGGTATGTCAGTCATAAGTTTTTACCCCACCAAAGTCACTTTTCTTCATTAAGATATTCTTATGTTTGAAGAGAATCCCATGGGAAATTTGATTTTCCGAATTGCCTCTTTTACATCATTGTTTTCCTGCTCTGTAAATAAACATGGAAGACAATTTCAGTCTCTGACATTTCTATTTGAATCAATCAAATTGTGCATTGCATGATTGGCTTCCTGAATGTCACTACAAATTTTGACAATTTTTTCTGTCATTCCTTCCATCTAATATTATCCACAATGTTTCGGTTAAATTCTTCCTGATATCCATTATATCAAACAAATGAGTTATTTGCAGGTAATCATAGTAGGGAAACCTACTAAATTGTACGGGTTAATTTTTCATTTCTCATGGAAGTTTCGCATCAATTCCTTAACGACCTTTAGGAAACATAAATGAATTAATTATACAACAACAATTGTTAGATATCGTGATCATATTTCAATACAAATAAAAATTGCAAAACATTTTATGTGATACATAGTAGAATTTCTTACCTTGATGATTTTTATTATATGCCAACTTCCATAGGTGAGGTGTCATTCTTCATGGTTTTATTGCAGACTCTTATTTCCCATTGAAAATATGTTTTTCGATACTTCGATACCTAAGGTTCTTAAGCAGGAAGTGCATGTACTAATCAAACACCTCCTTTCCTAAACTTCTTGAATGGTGAGATTTCATCCTAGGACCACAAACTAGACATGCAAATTTACCCTTCCTTTAAAGACCTGCAAGATATGGATTAATAATGTGACGGGTAATATTAGTTATATAACAAGGAATTAGTATTAGAAACATGCATAATATTTTCATAAAATTATATACTATTAAAGTGCACTAGTGTGACGTTAAATACCACAAAAAAAATTTAGCCCTAGGGCATCATGAATTTTCCATGTAAGTATTCCATGGAACTGAAATTGATTTTGCCCAATTGGTCTATAGATGTCATACATAGTGATTCCAGCCCATAACTTTAGTATCCCATCAACAAGAGGCTCAATATATACATTCATATCTTTCACTTGGTACTTACCTAATTTTTTCAAATTACACATAATTAATACCTTATTTGTGTATAATAAATAATGCAATAATAACGAATAAGAGTACAAATGAAATGGTGCTACATTAAAACAAATATTGTAAACAACTACCTGGAACAATCATTTCCAACATTGTGTTCTCCCTCTTTATTCACTCTCATGGAGGAAGGTTATTGTTTATAACAAAAACAGGCCATGCTGATTAAGTAGACCTGAGCTCACCAAATGGATTGACACCATCAACTGCAAATGAAAGCCTAACATTACAAGGTTCTTCTTTAAAAATCGACCATCTTTCTTCGATGTACCTAAATGCATAAGCATTTGTAGGAATTCGAAGAACATTGTCTTCACTTATGTGTCATGCATGGTAATCCACAAACTATGTTATGTTTTCACACCTGAACAATCATTGCAAATGTGGAACTATCAGAATATGACGAAGAACCTTGTGAGGCACCTTTTTTGTTACTTGATCAGTTCGACATATATTGATTTGACATTTCGATCATTTCGATCATTTCGTTTCCGATGCATATTGTCCATAATATATAATATGATCATTAGGAAATGCATCAATAGCCTGATACTCCATTCAAATATATTTCATAATGGCAGATAACTCTCAGTATGTGCAAAGTAAATTATTTGACGGCGGTAAGAAAAATTCACCTAACAATCTACAACATAAAAAATAACTAGTTAATGTAAATAATAGTAATAAAAAATATTTCATCCTTAATATATTACACATTAACTGACATTAAAAAAAGAGAAAAGGAATTTGTGAATATGTAATTGGAAAGGGATGTCGGCCCGTGGGTTTACCCGCGCTTAGACCCATTTTGTATGTACAAATAGAGGGGTAATAGAGAATAATATGGTATCTATGTGATATAGGCTAAGTGCCAAGGGGGGTTCTGTGTGATCAAGAGTTTTGTGCATTCCATATAGACTTGCAGAGCTTAGTGCAAGTCCCTGTGTGAAGGTATAGAAGGATTTGTGTTGAAAGGCAAGGAAGAAGGATCTAGCGCGCTGCGTAGATATTTTTCCCTGTGTGAAGTAAGGGTTTCTATGGCTTTGTGCTTGTAACTGATTGGTCGACGATAATAAAGAAGAAGAGTTGGTGGACGTAGCCCCGGGGTGGGGGTGAACCACGTAAATCCTGTGTTGTCCGCTTTGTGCCTTGTTCTGATGCATTGATGTGATTATCTGCTAAGTGCATTGTTGTAGCGTTGAACTCTGGGTCTACCCCTGTGCCAACAAATGGTTCCATTGTCGAGACTTCGAACCATTTTTGAGACTGTTCTCACTCCAGATGACTTCGACTTCATAATCGCTGCCCTGAATGATACTTCACTAGAGATAGTAGAAAAGTAGGAAGCCAAGCAAGAGGAAGTGTCCAGTCGCATCAAGGATGAGCTTCAAGGAGTACAACAAGAAATACAGTCTAGCCGTGTAGTTTCCACTATGCCCCTGCCATCAGGAACACCAGAATTAGGTGACGAGCCAGCCCAACTACATTGGATTGTTGATACAGTCGAAGCTCGCCTTCGACGAGCTCAAGAAGAGATAGCACAAGCCACCCAGGCTTTAGTGCAAGTACAGAAATACCTTGAGGACCACAGAAGTACTGCAGAAAAGGAAAATCTCACTCTACAAGAAAAATGGGATGAAGAGAAAGAAGCGTTACAGAAAAACAAGGAATAGTTGCTCGCAGAGCAACTCAAAGTACGAGAAAGGGTTCACAACGCACTTCGCTCTGTGACAGTCATAGAAGTGAAAACTGAGGAATGAGTCCCATAGCAGGTGGTGCAACTTGAAGAAGTAATCCAACAGCTTCAGCAGCACAATGCATATATGGAACTTCGTACCATACCCAAGACTCCTCAAGAAATCAGAGACCTAANCAGATACGCTACAGGCGCAGTTGAAGGCCTTAACACCAGTTGAAATAATGAAGAGGTTTCCAAAGCAGTGCACGGCCCAACAACAGATCCACACAATCTAGACCAAAGTGATGGAAGTCTCTCAACGACTTCAACCAGTTCAAGAGAATGTATGCCAATTGTTCACCAAAGTTGAAAGCCAAGGAGCAGAGCTTGAACAGGTCATCATCACAACAAAACAGCACCTAGAAGGGCCAGTCAATGACACACTCATCCAGAAGTTCATTGAGCAAGAGATCATAGCATTGCAGCAAGTCGAAACAGCTCGAGCCAAGCTCAAGGCATTCGAGGCAGAATTGCTCAAACCAGAGTGACTTGGGATGAGTCACAGGTGAGTGTTGGGGGCCTATTGGCACTTGACCAAGTTTTGGGAACACTTGGTCATATTTGACCATTTTTGGGACGTCGACAGCCTGTCAAAGATGGAGCGCCAGACGAAGCGGAGATTATAGAATATCGGCCCACTTTTGGGCCCCTTTTTGGGTTTTGGGAATATGTAATGAGAAAGGGATGTCGGCTTGTGGGTTTACCCATGCTTAGACCCATTTTGTATGTATAAATAGAGGGCTAATAGAGAATAATATGGTATCTATGTGATATAGGCTAAGTGCCAAGGGAGGGTCTATGTGATCAAGAGTTTTGTGCATTCCATATAGACTTGCAGAGCTTAGTGCAAGTCCCTGTGTGAAGGTATAGAAGCCTTTGTGTTGAAAGGAAAGGAAGAAGGATCTAGCAAGCTGCACAGATCTTTTGTCCTGTGCGAAGTAAGGTTTTTTATGGCTCTATGCTTATAACCGATTGGTTGACGATAATAAAGAAGAAGAGTTGGTGGACGTAGCCCTAGGGTGGGGGTGAACCATGTAAATCCTTTGTTATCCGCTTTTGGCCTTGTTCTGATGCATTGATGTGATTATTTGCTAAGTGCTTTCAGATGAGTAGATAGATATGTTATATATGTTTATTCTTAGTGCTTATGATGTGTAGAATGTTAGGTCTAATTCAAATGTATATGCTAAGTACTTGACCTTTTATTTCTGAATGATCTGTGGATGATAAGTGATCAAACAATCTATTTCATTTTGAATGTTGCAAAGCTCTGTTGTATCTATGAAGTAGTCATTGATTGCATAATAAAGATTTAGTAGTGTTGAGTGTTATATCAAGTAAGGAATCACATATATGTGTCCCAGTTAAGGTTGCATACACTTGAGTCCTGCAGCCACCCCTGCCTCTACCTCGGGTGAGACCTCATCTTCTTCGCAGGTGTTACCGAAAGGGCCAGTAGTTAGGGTTTTATTGGTGCGTTGTTGTAGCGTTGAACCCTGGGTCTGCCCCTGTGCCAACATTTTTTATGCCTTCTCAAGAAAAGGTATGTCATGAATATCATCAAATTTTTCATCCTCATCGATAGGACCAAAGATGTCTTGGATCAATATATTTTTCCCATCATCTGGATCAATAGTATTTTTGGTGTCATATTCTAATTCCGTAGAATTAAATTGATCATGATGTTCTTCAATATCCATACGACCATATTCCTCAACCTGTACAACAATATTTCTACTACTACTAGGCATTGCATATTTGTCCGGTGATAGACACCTAGGAGGATTTACCTTTATAATTACAAAACTTAATCAATAAAATTAGTGTATATAATAAATATTAAAAAAAAAAAAAATTATAAATATTATAGTCAATACAAAGAGTACAATGGATAATAATCTTGAATAACATACCATGGGATGATATGATAACCCCCCTTCAACATGCCCATATTTTGAACGATGTGTCTTAACTGTTTTAAATAGAAGTCTTCTTCTGTTAAATCCCCTACATTTATTACAAGGGCATTCAAGTTTCCCATTTTCCTTGCCTCCATTGTCTCCTTTAACCTGGCAATATTCCTTTTATTTTCTTCATGATGCGTAGTTTTGTTATTATTATTTGGCATTGGGATTTCCTATTACAACAAAAACCACTATAGATGCAATATTATTACAATATACCATTTTTTTATTACAGTACAAATGTTTTCGAATATTGACCCCATTTGTACATCTGGAGTTAATAAGCCATTTTTGGCATTGATTTACTAAATGTTTAAAAGAGTACTAGTCAACAATTACTCAAGAGATAAAAATTAACCATATAAATATATACATTTTTACCACATAAGCTTCAAATATTCACTATAAGAAAGTAAGTAAATCATTAAACAATTATAAAAAAGAACTAGGACAATATAAGCAATTAAGTAGACATGTTCATACATATTTCCTAGAGAAATTAAACTTCTATCCCCACAAAAATTAGTTGGTTGGTTATTGTTGGCATAGGGACAGACCCAAGTTTCAACGCTTCAATAGCGCCCCAACAAAACCCTAACTACCGGCCCTTTCAGAAACACCTGCAAAGCAAATGAAGTCTCACCTAAGGTAGAGGCAGGTGGGGTTGCAGGACTCAAATTTATACAACCAGGATGGGACACAGATATGTGATTACAACACTTAACAGAACACTTAAACAACAATATGCATTATTTCTTGAATCTCATTCACATCACAGATCAAACCCTTAATACAGATTAGTGAAGTAACAATAAATATCAAGTACTTCCTATCACTTAGCACATAGAATTATATCAGATCTAGCATTCATTTACCATCAATATAGCACTAAGCATCCATACATCCATCCAACATATATAAATATCAATACACTAATAGATAAACAACATAAACAACATCAACAACATCGCACAAAGCACATCAATGCAAGATATACGTGGTTCACCCCATTGTGGGGCTACATCCACCAACTTATTCTTCTTCTTTATTAGTCTTCAATATCCTTACATTCTTTTGCTCCTGTTCACAGAGCCACAAAGCCCAACTTCGCACTAGACAGGTGATCTGCGCACAGCGCACTAGATCCACCTTCCTAAAAATCAGATCCAGGCACAGAGCCAACTCCTTGATAGCACAAAGCCTTACACAGTCTGTCTGCACAAAGAAACTTACAAAACGCTTGCACTTAGCTCTACAAGCCCTAACATATTCTTGCACAAAGCCAACTAGTCATGCACTAAGCCGATCAATGACTAGTAACTACTTCTTACATCGCTTAGCTACTTATTTATACATTTACAAAAATGCCTAATCATGGTTGAACCCGTGGGCTAACATCCCTTAACCTGTTACATAAAACCTAAAACCTTTTGTTGGGTCGAAAAGCCTGCAAAACAAGCAAGATCTCGCGATCTCCACTTCGCATGGGCGCTCCATCTTTGACCAGCCTGTTGAAGTCCCGAAAGTGGTCAAACACTACCAATGTTCTCTCAAAACTTGTTCAAGGGCCAACATGCCCCAAACACTCGCCTGTGACTCATCCCAAGTCACTCAAATCTGGGCAACACTGCTTCAAAGGCCTCAAGCTTATCTCAAGCTTCCTTGACTTGTTGCTTCGCCAGAGCTTCCTGCTCGGAGAACTCTAGAATCACTTGCTCTGTAACAAGCCCTTCCAGGCATTATTCCACTGTCGCAACCAGTTGATCTAGCTGCGAGCCTTGTCCTTCAACTTCTTCAAAAATCATGCAGGCTTCGTCCTGCACCGGTTGTATTCTCTGTGTCACTTCCATGAATTTTCTCTAGATAGCAGTAATTTTTTGTTGAACTATGCATTGTTTCTGTGATATTTTCATCTTCTCGACTGTAGTAAGCAGCTTCATCTGCACTTGCACGGTGGACGCCTCCTGTTTCACCTTCTGGAGTTGTGCTTCCAATTTCCTCAGCTCTGGATATTCTGCAAGGTGCTCATAGGTATGCGCACTTCAATCACTCAGTTTCTTACACTCTGAGGTGAGTGCTCTGATTCTTTCTACTGCATTCCTCGCAAATTCCTCCCTTTGGTCACATACTTCTTTCGAAATGATCAGCACCGCTTGGATCTCTAGCTCCATTACTCTTGCTTGAAGTTGTTGAATGGCCTCAGCAAGCTTCCCCACTTGTATCTCAGCTAACTCTTATTCCTTCTACACCAAGCCTGGCACAGAACGAAGTGCTTTAGTCACTGTCTATTTGATTGCAAACTGCTCTGCGAGCAGTTGGTCTTTTTCTTCCTATATCTTCGCATTGTTATGCTTGAACTTTGCCTGAATTTCATTTTTCTCCTTCTGTGCAAATCGAAGTTGCTCTAGGACCTCCTACTTTTCTTGCTTCAAGGCCTCTGTGGCCTTCTTCTTTTCTTCTTGGACTTGAAGAATTCGAGCCTTGGTTGCATCTGCTAGCCTTCGTAATTGGGTGGGCTCATCCCCCAATTCTGCAAGTTTTGATGTTGAAGGCACAGTAGGTACTATGTGGCTCAAATAGATGGCTTATTGTATGTCCTTGAGTTCTTTCTCTATTCTTTCATACATTGCTTCTTGCTTCGCTTCATGTCTCTGGAAGATATCCTTTGAAGCATCCTCTACAGCTGCGATGATGAGATCGACATCGTCCACTGTGAGCACATTCTTCGACTGAGGCTTATTGGCTCGGGTCTTCTTTCTTACTGAGGGTTTCTGTGGAGAAACCTTCCTTTTCTTCAATGTCTCGGCCTCTGTAAGGGGATCCTTCGGCGGTGTAACTTCACCTTTTTATTGCTTGTCTCCTTCTTCCCCTCCTTCCTCTTGGTTCACTTTGTCTTCCACTTTCCTTCAATGTGTTTTCCTCCTCATCACTTTCTATGTTCTAGATGTTCTCCTTTCTCGTATTTTGCTTATGTCCATCATGTTCGACTCGGGTTACCAATGGACTTCCGATGATGTCGGGGTCAAAGAGTTCTGCATCTTCGACCGGTACAAGGAACTTTGTTGGTCATTCCTTAGTGGTCTCTTCCATGTCTTCATAGGTCAACTTATAGTAGGACTACAGGTGGTCTCTTCTATGCACTTCCCTGTGAGGTCTACTACAAATCTAGTGACCTGTGTCAGATGATTCTTTCTGAAGAGATTTCTAGCTATAAGCTGACAAGCTAGGCGCATTGTGCCATCCTAGATGGATGCTACCTTGTAGCCTCGCTTTCTCTTTTCTACATCACCATAATCTTCTTTATATGTTGTGCCAGGGAGCGATCTGCAACCTTCCCTAGGTAGAACTTTTGAGGGTCCAGTCCCTGCATGCTCAGTCCTGTGATGAGGTGGATCAATGCCAGATCCACAGTGACACGCCTATCAAGCCATAGATAGCCTTCGTGATAGCATGAAAGGAGGATTTTAACGCAGGCGTTAACCTCCTAATGTTGTCCAAAGTGAGGGATCTTCATCACATTCAGGATTGTTGATTGCGTGAGCTCCTTTATCCATGGTTGGTATACTATGTGTTGCTTCTTCCCAGTCGTATTCATCAAATATCAATGCGGCGCGACCATCACGTAGTTCTTCCAGTCTCTGAGGCTAAATTCGTTGTTCTTTAGAGCTGGAATATGTCCTAACTAGGGTATAACTATGTGTATCCCCTTTGGGACGTACACAGTGATCAGTGTGTAATCGAAATCCCATGGGATGTTGTCGCGGTTAACCGTGCCAGCCAAAGGCGGGATGTAGTCTAGCAAGATTGATGGGATCTGCTTCGCGTTAGCTAGATCATTGCAGTGTTTTCTTCACTTCTCAGTCGCGGTTCGTCTAGACCGACATGTAGTTGAAGGGGATGCTTTCAATCCACTAGCTGAAAATGCCTGTATTCCTACAGACATAAATCTCTCGGCCATGAGGTCTACAATAATCTCCTCCACAGACTTTTCTACTGCACTACATTCACCCAACATTCGCACTCGTAATCAATTAACTCGGGTAGGCTAACAAACAAGTGAGGTAATCAGATGGATGGCGAGGTATAGAAAGCACAGCACGTTACAATGGATTCTCTGTTAGCTTGGATAATCATGGTTTGCAAAATGTAGTCCCAGCACAGCGTCCGACGGGATAAATAGGAAAGCTTCGTAACGGATCCCTCCAATGGGTAGGAATGCGTCCTTCAATGTGAATCTGTCCATTATGGCATGGTATCAATGGTGTAATGGAGGTCTCTCCATAAATAATTGCATTTCTAGTCATTCTGGAGCGTCATTCTAATGGCCGGGGCACCTCTAATGGTCATATAGCTTTGTCGTGGTGAAGTACCATTCTGTGTGGTTCTGCTATTCCGACAAGGTTCAAGTTCTTCAAGCCTGTGTCCTGCGAAGTCTTCTCTGGAACTTTCTGTAGTTTTTCTAACTTTTCTTTGTTCTTACTGAGCTTTCTTGCCTTCTTTCCTGTGATTTGAGTTTATGGATTCCTCTTTCCATTCTTATTCTTACTTTCTCTTATCCTAGTAGCTTCGCACTATTGATGTTCTTTCAAATGGTTCAGAGATAATACCTCTTTTCTTACTAGGTCCTGGGTGGACATACTTTCCTCTTGCATGGGCGGGTTCTTCAAGTCTTCTTGCGTTCTTTCGACTTCGACAGCTAGTTCTCTTGCCCTCTATTTCTTATGCCCTTGTTCTTCTATTATTCGCTCTATTCTTCTAGTTATGAAGTCTCTTAATTATATCTTTTTCTGTTCTGTAGCTTCCTCCTCTTCTTTCCTTCTGATCTTATCTTTCTCAATCCAAGTCTTTTCTAACAAAAGTGGAAAAGGGGTGTTTCTCTCAATGAATTTAATGACTTCAAATTCTTCTTCAGTTGATGTTTTGTGAGAAATCTTAGGTATATTAGTAACTCTCCCACATAGGGTTATCATATTTCCTTTAAAAAATCCTATCCTTCCCAATGAACGTATCATAGTAGGCTTTCCCAAAAATTCCCAAGTGATTTTTGACATAATAGTCACATGTGTTTCTTCATCTAATACACATTCTATATCGAAGTCTTCTATTCTTGTAACTATGCATTGTTTTTCTTTCAGGATCTCTGGTAAACTGATGTCTCTGTGATCATCCATTACTTCTTTTAACTATTTTAACATAGTCTCTAAATCTTTTTCTGTATGATTCTTTAGCATATCCTTAGTTTCTCGACCTTCTTTATAGTCTTATTTTCTCATGTTCATCTTTTCAAATTTAGCAATCATCCTTGGTCAATCCTCAACCTCATGACCAATAGCTTTACAACAAAGACAAAGAGGGTCTATACCAGGGCATTCTTTAGAAAGATGTCCTGGTCTTCTGCAATTATAACACAGTGTCAATCCTCTCTTCTTTTAAACGATCCCCAGCCTTTACTGTACTACGCACTGGGATCACAGTGATGGACTTGCATTTTGCAAAAATTATTTCTAGGTTCATGCATCCACTTATTAGTCCAAAAATTCTTTTTATGCATAGGAATAACATATCTTTCTCTATTTCTATCAAATTTATTCAGATGAACTCTTTCTTCTAAATGTGCCCTAGTTTTCAGACTAGGACAATATCTATCAAACATACCTAGATTCATACTTTTGAAGAAAAAATTTCCACTTATCTTACCTTTACCAGAGCATAAAGCTTTAAGATCTTACCTCTTTTCTTCAGATCTGGTTTCTTTCTTAGCACAAAGCTTCATAAGTTGATTAGAATACTACGCACTATAGAAATATATCTACGCACAGAGATTTCTTTTCTTCAGTTCCCAGCAATCATAGTTTCAGGTCCCGACAATGGAACCATTTGTTGGCACAGGGGAAAACCTAGGGTTCAATGCTTCAACAACGCACCAACAAAACCCTAACTACCGGCCCTTTCGGCAACACCTGTGAAGCAAATGAAGTCTCACCTAAGGTAGAGGCAGGGGGGTTGCAGGACTCAGATGTATCCAACCAGACTGGGACATAGATCTGTGATTACAACACTTAACAGAACACTTAAACAACAATATGCATTAGTTCTTGAATCTCATACACATCACATATCAAACCCTTAATACAGATCAGTGCAGTAACAATAAATATCAAGTGCTTCCCATCACTTAGCACATAGAATTAGATCAGATCTAGCATTCATTTACCATCAATATAGCACTAAGCATCCATACATCCATCCAACATATATAAATATCAATACACTAATAGATAAGCAGCATAAACAACATCAACAACATCGCACAAAGCACATAAACGCAGGATATACGTGGTTCACCCTAGTGTGGGGATACATCCACCAACTTCTTCTTCTTCTTTATTAGTCTTCAAGCTCCTTAAATTCTTCCTCTCCTAAGCACAAAGCCACAGAGCCTGACTTCGCACTAGACAGGTGATCTGTGCACAGTGCACTAGATCCACCTTCCTCAAAATTAGGTCAAGGCACAGAGCCAAATCCTTGATAGCACAAAGCCTTAAATAGTCTATCTTCACAAAGAAACTTAAAAAACTCTTGCACTTAGCTCTGCAAGCCCTAACACATTCTTGCACAAAGCCAACTAGTCATGCACTAAGTCGATCAATGACTAGTAACTACTTCTTACATCGCTTAGCTACTTATTTATACATTTACAAAAAGGCCTAATCATGGTTTAACCCATGGACCGGCATCTCTTAACCCATTACATAAACCCTAAAACCATTTGTTGGGTCCACAAGCCTGCAAAACAAGCGAGATCTCGCGATCTCCGCTTCACCTGGGCGCTCTATCTTCAACCAGCCTGAGGAAGTCCCAAAAGTGGTCAAACATGACCAATGTTCTCTCAAAAATTGGTCAAGGGCCAACAGTTATGTCATGAGTATTTAAAACAAGACAAAGAGATATTAAAAATGTTGATGTTAGCGGTAGCATCGGACAAGTATTTCCACACAGGTCTATGTGCCTAGACATGTGGAAATCGTCCAAAGCCTTCTACTCTTGAATTTATTTTAATTAAAGGAATTATTAAAGTAAATTGATTTTATTAATTAATTATGTAATTAGCTAATTTAGTTATTTATGAAACATTCTAAAAGTACTTAGCATGCAACATGTAATCTAAATTTAAAAGTGAATGTGAGAAGTATTCTCAACTGTAGATCACTTTTGAGATTAGAAATAGATTGTAACTAACGTTATAAAAGCAAGGCTAGGGTGAACGAGAAAGACAGTTGACAGGTGTTGAGGGAGTCGACACAAAGTATTGGATCACAAAGGATTGTGGTTCAAGATCTTGGACAGGTGAAGAATGATCATCATCTAGAGATCTTATAGGTCAAGGAGAAGAGATAACAGAGACATTCGCAAGTGGGTTTTAGCAGAAGAAAGCCACGACAAAGAGTCAAATTGTACGAATTTTTCTATACAGACTTTTTGTACATATATGTGGGTCACAGAGGAGATAGTTGTGGACATTTGAGGGTCACAGTGGGGAAATTCATGGATATATGCAAGTCACTAAAGAGACAGTCATGGATTCCTAGAAAAGTATGTCAGAATTGATTGTACAATAGGTCAACCCTTGACAGGTGAGTCAACAATTGTGTTTATCTCAGTGGTCCATTATCCATGTTACGAGAGTCCTGATTTTAGCATAATAAAATCATTATCAACACTGGTTTTCCCTTCGGGATTTTTTTTGGGTATTTACCCAAACAATTCGGTGTTCATGTCTACTTGATTTGGTTTCCTAGTTTATGCTTTTGTTGCATGATATTGAGTTGAATATTTCAATAGTGTATTATGTTTTTGTGAGATACTAATATGATTGCAGTAAGGGAATCACTAGATAACAAAATGCCTAGGTTTTGGAGTGAGAATTTCTACATGGTATCAGATCTCATGCTTTAAAGGGAAGCTAGATTAGTACAGGAACAATTTTCCAGCAACATGTTATTTCCAGGGTAGTTTATCAGGTCTTAGGGATGGTAGCAACACTGTTGAGAGTTGAACACAGATTGGATGGAGCATCCAACTTCCTGTCTTGGAAAGAAAGAGTTACCTTAGAATTGGAGTATAACCTTTGGGAATTAGTGGAATATGACAATTTTAGATTCTCACAACAAGAAGGAGATCAAATCAGAAGGAGTCCTCCTAGATTCTNGAGAGTTCTTTCGGATCCATCGCATAGGTTTTATGTTTTTCGATGTTTCGGACCAAACTAGTGTGGTCCATCATCAGGAAAGTGAACAAAACAATGATCGCAAAAGTCTTAGAATAGAAAGATCGTCTAATCCCTCACCTAAATGAAAAGATGAAGACCAAAGATATGTTTGATGCCTTGGTAAGTTTTTTCCAAAGCAAGAACGTGAATAGGAAGATGATCTTAAGGAATAAACTCAGATCTATTAAGATGTCTATATCAGATATATCTATTAAGAGGGAGTTGATAGTCTCATACAAACCTCACAAGAATGTGGTTGCGGAGAGAAAGAATCGGTCCATCATTGGTTTTGCCAAGGCTATGATACATAATTAGAAGTTGCCTATGTTTTTGTGGGATGAGGCATGTAATACAACGATATACGTGCAGAATAGGAGTCCTCATAGGATATTGGGGGACAAGACTCTAGAGGAGGAATTATCATGGGTGAAGCCAGAGATAGGAAATTTGAGGATATTTGGTTGTCCAATTTACATCCATGTTTCAATGGATAAGAGGAAAAAGTTGGATCCTTCAAGATAGAAGGGTATATTTTTGGGGTACAGTGAGACCTCAAAGGATTACAAGATCTTCATTCCAATGCAGAGGAAGATAGTTGTGAGCAGATATGTGAAGATCTAGGAGAACTTAACATCTAGGAGTACTCAGAAGTCATCAACAATGACATAGGACAAGGAGCAGCAGACTCCAAGGGATGAGCAGTAGTCAACAATTTATAATTCAAGTAGAGAGGAGGATTTATACCCTTCTAGCTCTATCGGGAGACCCAGATGGCTAGTACAGACATTGAGGGATGTTGGTGAGGCTCCTAGGAGTGTGGACAGAGAGTGCAGTCCTCCGAAGTAGTTTTTAAATTATATGGTACTTATGAGTAGCGGCATTCATGTTGAGCCTTCCAGTTTTGAGGAAGCAACAGATCAACAGGTATGGTAGGATGTCATAGTAGAGGAGTACACCTCTATTATGAGTAATGATGTTTGGGAGATAGTGATGAGACCAAAGGGGAAGACAGTTGTGAGTTTTAGGTGGCTCTACAAGATCAAGCATGTTGTATATGGTAGCATAGAGAAGTTCAAGGCGAGGTTTTTGAAGAGAGGGTTCTCCCAGAAAGAGGGAGTGGAATACGAGGAGAAATTTTCTCCAGTTTCCAGGTATGATTCTATTCGAGTTGTTATTTCTATTGATTCGGTTATGAAGTGGAGGATACATCAGATGGATGTGAAAACAACTTTCCTCAACAAGATCATTAAGGAGGAAGTATACATAGATAAACCTCAGGGATTTCAGGTACATGGAGGGAATCTCATGTGTGTAGGATTAAGAAATCCTTGTACGGAATCAAGCAATCACCCAAGGTGTGATATTATAGGATCGATGGACACTTGCAAAGTATGGGATTTACCAAGAGTGAGGTGGACCCTAACTTTTACTTGATACTTTTTGGAGAGGATCCTCTCATCTTGGTTATGTACATTGATGATTTATTTCTCAAAAGTGTAGAGGATCTTATTTCAAGGTGAAAATAAGATTTGCTAGTGAGTTCAAGATGAAGGACATTGGATTGATGCATTATTTCTTGAGGTTAGAGGTATGTCAGGTATCGGGAGAGATCTTCCTTGGACAAGGGAAGTATGTAGTAGATATCTTGAGGAGATTTAGGATAGAGGATTGTAAACTGATGGATACACCTATGATTACCAATATGAAGAAAATTGAAACTTCATATTCATAGTTGGTGGATCCTAAGATATACAAGTAGTTGGTAGGGTCCTTGATGTATTTGGTCAACAACAGACCATATATTTTTTTTGTTTTGAACACCTTGAGTTAGTTCATGGTAGAGCCAAGGTAGGTGCATTGGATCTCATCAAAGCATGTGCTTAGGTACTTGAGAGGTATAGTGGAGTATGGATTAAGATATCTTGGAGGAGATGGATTAGAGTTGCAGGGATATATAGACACAGATTGGGAAGGAAATGCAATAGACAAAAAGAGCACCTCGAGGTGTTGCTTCAGCTTGGGATCAACAATGATTACTTGGTTCAGCAGGAAGTAGACTTCTGTGGCACTCATTTCAACAGAGACAGTGTATATGGCAGTAATTAAGGCTAGTTGTGAAGCCACTTAGCTTTGCAAATTGCTTACAGGTTTATTTGGTCAAGAGTTAGAGCCTATGGTGATATACTACGATAATCAAAGTTGTATCAAAATCTCTGAGAATATACTATTCCATGATAGTTCCAAGAATATTGAGATCATATATCACTTCATTGGGGATACGATCCAAAAAGGAACAATGAAGCTTCAGTATATTTCCACAGATGAGCGGGTTGCAGATATTTTGACCAAGACCTTGGAGAAAGGGAAATTTGTATTATTCAGGGACAGAATTGGAGTGGTGTAGAATACTTTCCTCTCTAAGAATGAGTTTTTATGTTAGTGGTATCATCGGATAAGTATTTTCTCTCAGGTCTATGTGTCTAGATGTGTGGAAATCGTCCAAATCCTTCTACTCTTAAATTTACTTTAATTAAAGGAATTAATAAAGAAAATTACTTTTATTAATTAATTATGTAATTAATTAATTGAGTTATTTATGAAACATGCTAAAAGTACTTAGCATGCACCATGTAATCTAAACCTAAAAGTGAGTTTATAAGTATTCTCAATCGTAGACCACTTTTGAGATTAGAAATAGATTGTAACTTGCGATTATAAAACCAAGGTTGGGGTGAAGGAGAAATACACTTGAAATGTGTTGAGGGAGTCGAAACATAGTATTAGATCACGAAGGACTGTGGTTCAAGATCTTGGATAGGTGAAGAAGGACCTTCATCTAGATATCTTACAGATCAAGGAGAAGAGAGAATAGAGGCATACGCAGGTGGGTTTCAACATAAGAAAGCCACATGAAAGAGTCAAATTGTACAAATGTTTCCATATATACTTTTCATACATATATGTGGTTCACGGAGGAGAAAATCGCGGACATATGCGGGTCATAGTGGGGAAAGTCACGGATATCCGTGAGTCACTGAAGAGATAGTCATAGATTCCTAGAAAAGTGTGTCAAAATTGATTGTACAACAGGTTATCCCTTCATAGGTTAGTTTGTAGTTGTGTTTATCTCAGTGGGATATCATCCCTGTTACAGGAGCCCTGATTTTAGCATAATAAAATCATTCTCAGCATCGGTTTTCCCTCTGGGGTTTTTCTAGGGGTATTTACCCAAAAATTCTAGTGTTCATGTGTGCTTGATTTAGTTTCCTAGTTTATGCTTCTGCTAAATGATATTGAGTTGAATATTTCATTAGTGTATTATTGTTTTGTGAGCTGCTAATCTGATTGCAATAAGGAGATCACTAGATAAAAAGTACTTAGGTGTTGGAGTAAGAATTTCTACAAAAAAAATATAATTTAACCTTCAAAGTACATCCAAAATCCAAGCTATATAAATCAAGAATTCGATGTGAAACAAGGAACATTTTATATAAAAGAGACTATTACATGTGTTGAATAATGAATAGATGATTAAGATTTTATAGATGTCGCAGCTACCACTAAATTGTCGAAATCTCTAACTTTTGTCGCATGTCCAAGGATAGTCAACCAAGTCAAACATGACTAAGGAAATGAACATTAAGCAATTTCAAATGGATCTTTGGTTTTTTAAAGACCCGCAAATATCTTTGGGACATCGATGGGCATTCAAAATTTCGACAATATTTGAGAACGCAAAATCTGACTAGTCAAAGTGTTATTGCTTCTGTATATTGATGAACGTGTGCATTTTAGTCGTTATATGGATGAAAGTTTGCATTGTCATCACTAGAAATATCCATGTTTGAACTCTCGTCTATATATTGACGAAATATAAAATTTTCATCGTTATAGCAACGACCATACCTTGCTGACAAGAAGTGTAACTTTTGTCAAAATATGGCTCCCTGACGTCGTTATAGCGACGTAGTGAGAAGAGTCGTCAAAACTACAACAAATGTTAGGGAACATGAAAAAAAATGATTGAAAGAGTAGTAATCCGCGATGGTACGATTAATTTAACTCATATCGTCGTAATATTTTGTCGAATTTTGACCCCATATGTATTAGTGCAACAATCCACAACCACAATATTTCACTTGAGGAATCATTAATCTATCATCTATCACTATAAATAATTTCAAAGTTGTATATGTAACAATACATATTAGTTCATGCATGTAACCCCAAACCAAAATGTATATTTCACCCTACACCAAATTTTGGGGACACAACAACATATATACAGCCTGCATTTTTCCATAACAAGGCGTGCATTTTCCTCAATGCCTTGTTTTCATGAAATTTCATAAGGATAGTGAGAATAATGTGCATAATTCATATAAAGATATAAATTTCCCCTAAAATTGTGATTTAAGGAAGATATAATGCAAACCCTAACACA
>JASDQU010014492.1:61838-76927 GCA_032191745.1 Picea mariana
ATATGGAACTAGACCCCGCCTGTCTGTTTGTCTACCCTATTGTCTGTTTGTCTACCCTGTTTGTCTGATAAAATTTATAATGTCAAGTGAACCTAGTGAATTGGATAATTCTGTTGAGGAATTCCTTAAGAAGCTAATGGCCGACAAACCGATATCTGAAGGTGTCCAGGCGTCGTCGACTAGGTGACTGTAGGCTTTCCCTTGGAATGAACGTTGTTTCGACCGTGTCAACCCCGTAACTGAACAGCGAAGTAAGTACCGCGGTGATCTGCCTAACACAAAGAAGATCCCATCGATCATGCCTGATTATATCCCACCTTTGGTTGGCACTGTTAACCATGACATTATCCCTCGAGACTTTGAGTACTCTATTTTTAATGTGTACATTCCGAAAGTAATTTGGATAGTCGAGAGTCAGTTAGGGAAGATCTCGATGTTGAATAACAAAGACTTCAACTTATGAGATAGGAAGAACTATGTTATGTTAGCACCCCATTGATACTTGATGAAGTCAACCGGAAAGAAACCTCGCCTCATCTCACATCCATGGATTAAGGGGTTGGCATAGTCCACTGTGTTGAATGTGATGAATATCCTACATTTTGGTCACCACCAAGATGTTAACACTTGCATTAAACTTCTTGTGTCGTGCTATCATGCAGGATACTTATGGATTGATAGGAGGATTATTGTGGATTCAGTGTTGACCCACCGAATCACAAGTTTGAGAATGAAGGGTCTCGACCCTTAGCAATCTTTTCCAGGGAAGGCCTCGGACTGATGTTTGGCACAGTGTGCCTCACTTTCCAACTCCTAGTTGGCAAGATATTACGGAAGAACCACCCCACACAGGTCACCAGGTTCATGGTGGACCTTGTAGGAAAGTGTGTGAAATGCATGCACATGAACTGGGAGAACTACCTCGTAAACGAGATAGAGAAGGATTTTCGTGAAGCCCGGGACTTGGGATATGAATTCCATTACAATTGGATGATCATTTTGATCGCTTTTATCACTTAGAAAATTCTTGAATGAGCCACCTTCCTAGAGATCAAAACTATGGAGCCGTTGGTTGCTCAGTTTTCAACCCTATGGTATACCAATGACATGACGAAGTAGTGGCAGTCTAATGTTGTGTTTCATGCATACTATCAGTAGTTAAAGGTCACCATCGAATCATTCCTGTGTATGACTCTGCACACCCTACAACAGTACCGACCAATAGAAAATTTTCACGTTGATCCTCATTTCATTTACATCACTGCACACAGAGATGAGAACCAGGAATAATTAAAGTCATACTACAAGCTGACAGATGAAGATATGGAGCATATTACAAAGGAATGGCCATAGGATTTTCTTGTACCTATCATTGATGCAGAATTATCCGACACTGAGACCATAGGAAGCCCCATAGTTACACGGGTTGAGCATGTCGAACAGTCCAGTGGGAAGAAGAAGAAGAAAAATCAAGAGGAAGTCCAGGATATAGATAGTGATGAAGAGGACAACGCTTATGAAAATAATGGGTTTGGCTCACCCAGAGGAGGAGGAGAACATGAAGCAGGAGGACAGGGAGGAGGAGATGAAGGAGAGGAAGAACAAGGAGGAGGCGAAGCTACACCACCTGAAGATCCCCTTGTTGAGACAGTGACACCACAGAAGAGGAAGGTTTCTCCGAAGAAACCCTTAGCAAGGAAGAAGACGCATACTAATAAACCCCAGTTGGAAGCCACCCTCATAGATGATGACATCATTCTGGTCCACGGAGCTATGGAGGATGCCTCTGAGGACATATTGTAGAGATACAGGGCAAAGCAGGAGGAGCTATACGGAAGAATTTAGAGGGAATTGAAATAAGTGTAGCAAGTTGTTCTCTTGGTCTGTGCAGTACCTACTACATCGTCTACACCTTCCTCCTCACAAATTGTATAATTGGGGGATGAAACAGCCCAATTGAGAAGGATTTTGGATGCAACAGAATATTGATTCCAAAGAGATCAAGAAGAAAACAAGAAGGCTACATAAGCCTTGAAAAAGGAGAAGGACGAAGTCTTAATGAAATTATGAGAAGTGTAGGACAGTGTAGATGCCCATGAAAACAACAAAGTAGAGCTTCAGGAGAAGCTTTAGGAGGAAAAATCCCAGCTACAAAAGGAAAAGGAGCAGTTGCTCGCAGAGTGGGCCAAATTCAAAGAAGCGGTAAGTAAACCATGTCGCTTTGTGCCAGGCTTGTCACAGAAGGAGAAAGAGTAAGTCAAAGCTCAAGTAGTGAAGCTCATTGAAACCCTCCAGCAGCTTCACGCTAGGATAATAGAATTGGAGGCCCAAACAGTACCGAGAACCCCGCAGGAGGTGCGTGACCAGAGGGAGGAGACTGCTAAAAACACAGTAGTAAGAATAATATCCCTTGCCTCGGAATGTAAAAAGTTAAGTGATAGAAGCACCCAAACATATGAATGCCTCGTCGAGGATCCAGAGCTAAGGAAGCTGGAAGCACAGTTACAGGAGGCATAGCAGTAGGAATTTTCAATGCAGGTGCACATGAAGTTTCTCACTGCAGTAGAAATAATGAAGAGATCTCAGAAGCAACGCGCAGTATCGTAGCAGATTACTTCCCTCCAGGATAAGGTAATGGAAGTCACATAGAAGCTACAACCTGTGCAGAATGAATCTTGCAAGGTGTTCGAAGAGATTGATGAACAAGGCTCACAACTAGACCAAGTGGTTGAAATAGTAGAACAACACCTGGAAGGGCCTGTTACAGAGCATATGATCCAAGAGCTCATTGAGAAGGAGGCTTAGGAGAAGCAGCAAGTTGAGGCAGCTTGATCTAAGCTCGAGTCCTTCGAAGCAGCATTGTCTAGACCTAAGTGACTCAGGACGAGTCACGGGTGAGTGTTGGGGGCCTGTTAGCCCTAGACCAAGTTTTGAGGAAACCTTGGTCATATTTGGCCCACTTTTGGACTTCGACACGTTGGTCAAAGAAGGAACGCCCAGGCAGAGTTGATATTGCGGATCTCACTTATTTTGTGGGCTATGTGGGCCAAGTAAGGGGTTCTCTAGGGTTTTTGCAATGGGTTTATGGGATTTTGGCCCATGGGTTTTCCCATGTTTAGGCATTATTGTAAGGGTTTGTAAAAGTATAAATAAAGAAGAATGTATTGTATAAGTAGTATTTTTAGCGAGCTAAGTGCAAATAGATAGAGTTGCTTTGTGCAGAAGAATGTATATCCATTAAGGCTCAGTGCATAGATCTTTTATCTGGTGCGAAGCTTGATTCTATGGCTTAGTGCACAGGAGTGAATGAATGTAAGATTCAAATGAATAATAAAGAGGCAAAGAAGTTAGTGGATGTAGCCCCATGCTAGGGTGAAGCACATATATCTTGTGTCTTATGGTTTTCTTTGTTCTATGTTATTTATTTTATGAAGTTTCTTAGTGCTTATATTAGGATGTGTACTGGATATGTATGTGTTTCTTAAATGCTTTTCTTATGTTAAAAAGATATATCTGATTCACAATGCTAAGTGATAAGTATTTAAGGTGTATAATATTTTATTGTTACTACGTTAAATCTATCTTTGGTTATGCTCTACGATGTTGAGAAACTGATACATGTTGCTTCCTAGTGTTAATAAACTATTCTGCGAAGTACTCTTATCACAGATCTATGTCCTAGCGCAGTTACAGAAACATGTGTCCTATAAACCCCCTGCTTCTACCCAGGGTTCAATGCTTCATAGCGCACCAACAAAACCCCTACTACCAGCCCTTTCAGCAACACCTACGAAGTAGGCAAAGTCTCACCCGAGGTAGAAGCAGGGGGGTTACAGGACACAGGTGTCTATAACCAGGCTGGGACACAGATCTATGATAAGAGTACTTCACATAATAGTCTATTAACACTAGGAAGCAACATGCATTAGTTTCTCAACATCGTAGAGCATAACCAAAGATACATTTAGCATAGTAACAAAAAAATATTATGCACCTTAAACACTTAGCACTTATCACTGTGAATCATATCTAGCATTTTAACATAAGCAAATCATTTAAGCAACACATACATATCCATTACACATCCTAATCTAAGCACTAAAGAGATTCATAACATAAATAACATAGCACAAAGCAAACCATAAGACACGAGATATACATGGTTCACCCCAGTGTGGGGCTACGTCCACCAACCGCCTTGCCTCTTTATTATTCATCTAAATCTTACATTCATTCACTCATGTGCACTAAGCCACAGAGTCAAGATTCGCATCAGACATGAGATTTTCACACTGAGAACCATATCCTACTTCCAAAACTAGGTCAAGGCACAGAGTCAACTCTCTATCGAGCACATAGCCTTAACACACATACATTCTTCTACACAAAGCAACTCTAACTATTTTCACTTAGCTTGCTAAAACTACTACTTGTACAATACCTTATTCTTTATTTATACTTTTACAAACTCTTACAATAAGGCATAAACATGGGAAAACCAATGGGTCGACATCCCATAAAACCATTAAAAAAACCCTAGAGAGCCCCTTACTGGGTCCACATAGCATGCAAAATAAGTGAGATCTGCAATCTCAACTCTGCCTAGGCATTCCTTCTTCAACCAACATCTTGAAGTCCAAAAGTGGGCCAAATATGACCAAGGTTTCCTCAAAACTTGGTCGAGGGCCAACAGGCCCCCAACACTCACCTATGACTTGTCCTGAGTCACTCAGGTCTAGACAATGTTGCTTCGAAGGCCTTGAGCTTAACTCAAGCTACCTCGACTTGCTACCTCTGGTCATATGTCTGGGCACTTTTATCACTTAATTGTTTACATTCTAAGGCGAGGGCTCTTATTCTTACTACTTTGTTTTTAGCGGTCTCCTCCCTCTGGTCACGCACCTCTTGCGGGGTGCTTGGTACTGTTTGGGCCTCCAATTTTGTTAGCCTAGCCGAAAGTTGTTGGAGGGTCTCAGCGAGATTCACTACTTGAGATTCGATCGGCTCTTTCTCCTCCTATGCCAAGCCTAGCACAGAGCGACATGCTTTAATTACTGCTTCTTTGACCGTGGCCCGCTCTGCGAGAAGCTTCTCCTTTTCCCTCTGTAGATGGTGTTTTTCCTCCTAAAGCTAAGTGTTAATATATCTAGATCTGATTCACAGTGCTAGACCTTATGTTAAAATGCTAGATATGATTCACAGTGCTAAGTGCTAAGTGTTTAAGGTGCATAATATTTTGTTGTTACTACGCTAAATCTATCTTTGGTTATGCTCTGCGATGTTGAGAAACTAATGCATGTTAATTCCTAGTGTTAATAGACTATTATGTGAAGTACTCTTATCATAGATATGTGTCCCATCCTAGTTACAGAAACCTGTGTCTTGTAACCCCCCTTGCTTCTACCTCGGGTGAGACTTTGCCTGCTTCGTAGGTGTTGTCAAAAGGCCCGGTAGTCGGGGTTTTTTTGGTGCACTGATAAGAATTGAACCTTGGGTTTTCCCCTGTGACAACACACCTCCTCAAATCCAATTGTACGGGTTCCTCCGAGAATTCCTCAAGCATTGAATCAGCCACTATACTCTTCCTTGGATGGCCCAAATAGGGATAAGGATACACCCTATAGCCATATAGATAAGAAAGAGATCGTGGGATAGAATTACCTAGTGTACAAAATAGTTTGGGATGTTTCCAACCCAGATAGGTGAACACCACTTTCTCCACTATGGAATTCATTCAAAACAGCCTCCGCTTTTTCAAAAGTCAAACAATGAAGAAGAATCGATTCCACCCCATGCCAATAAAAAGTTTGAGTGATGATGAGGTAGTTTTTATCCATGTGAAAAACTTTTCATCGCTTGTCTCGTGAATAGTTTGGAGGAAACTTCATAGTTTGGAGGTATATAAGAATATCCCCATACCACGGGTCACACAAAGAAATGAGGAAAATACGCTCATCCAGAAACGATTCTGTCATTTCACTTTTCTCATTATCAATTGGGAACTCTAACATTAACTCAGAAAAGACCAAAAACTTCTTAGACTTTATGGACGTAAAGTCCAAATCAAACTCCTAAAGCACAAAAATCATTTTTTTGTACTTCCCACCAATAATTATAGTAGTCAAAACATATTGGAAAGGATTAACGATGACGATAATTGTTGTCTTACATAGCATAATATATTGTTGAATTCGTTGGACAGCATGAAACGATGCCAGTTCCATCTTTTCAACATCTGAATACTTGAGTTCAAGACCTATTAACACATGGATTAAATAATACATGGCGTTCTCTTGGAGCTCATCATCTTCCTGAACAAGAACCATGCCAATAGATGATTCGGTGACTACCAAATACAACAAGAAATCATGATTGTAGTTGGGGGGACTCAGTAAAGGAGTCGAAACCAAATATTTCTTTAAATAATCAAATGAATATTGTGTGTCTTCATCCCATTAAAATGGGACCACTTTCTTCAAAAGGCGCATAAAACCTTTTTTTATGTTGGCCTAGTTTGGCACGAATCGCCGAAGAAAGTTTTCCTTTCTCTGTAGGCTCTGAAGTTGTCTAATCATACACAGGGGAGGTAACAGAACTATTGCCTCGACCTTTAAGGGGTCAACCATGATTCCCTTCATCGAAATGATGAATCAAAGAAGATGGTTGGATATCGCATAAAATGTACACTTCTATGGATTCAATCGGATCCGATAGTAATGGCATCGTTCAAAAACCAAGCGACGGTGTAAGAGATGTTTGATTCTCTTCTGCGAATGAGTCGTTATAACATCTAATTATGCGTGCACTATATGATTCAAGTCATGAAAATTGAACTTCATGGCCTATTGGAATGTAGCATCGATGTTTTTAAGACCAAAGGGAATCTTCTTGTAAGCAAAGGTTCTTTGGGGGCATATAAAGGTTCTATTTTCTTGGTCTTCTGGATGAATTTCAATATGGTTGTACCCAGAAAAAACATCCATAAATGAGAATATTTCACTCCATGCACACTCATCTAAGATATGATCAATGAATGGCATTGGGAATTTATCTTTGGGACAAGCCTTGTTTAATTCCCATAAATCCATGCAAACCTGAATTGTACCTTGCTTCTTATCCACCGGAACTGGGTTGCAGACCCATTTTGTCAAAAGCATGGGTAGATAAAGCCTGCATTAAATAGATTTTATACCTCTACTTTGATTACTGCTACTTTCCTAGGGTTTACGGGCCTCAAATTTTGTCGAACCGGATTTGAATTTTAGTAGGTTTGAATTTCATGTTGAACTATCTAGGGATCAATGCCAGGAATTTCCTCGTAAGACCATGCAAACAAGTCTCAAAACTATTTAAAACTTTTTGTCTATTGAACGATCTCGTCTTGTGAGCATTCTTCACTGATGAAGATGTTAATTTCAATGACATCAGGATTCTTAGAGATCTTGATGGATCATATCCAATATATTATCCATATTTCCTTCGGCTTAGACACTATGCCCAGCCAAGGGATTGACTACCCCATCAACACTTCCAACAATGGTTGACTTAAACTCTTCATTCTCTATTCAACTGAGTTCAGGGAGAAAATATGATATATGATGCAAATCCTCCCATGGACTTTTAGCTCCAACCATTGCCTTCATAATGGCTTCATCCAAAGGAAAGATGGTATCTAAAGAGTCTTTAGAGTTTGAATATTTTTTAGCCCAAATAGGCTCAGGAAAAATATCATTCTCCTCGGTGATGTCGGGAGTTTGATCTGGGTCTATTGTGGCCTGTTTAATGGCTTGATAAGCTACTTTAGCTGCAGACAAGGGTTCGTCCATCTCAGTATGGACTTGACCTTCGACCATACTATATGGCAAGGAAAGGGCCAATGGATCATGCATATACGACGTTCTAAATGAAGAGACCCTATTAACTAGAGTGGGGAAAACATATGAAATCGGTGTGGGAGATTCAAAAGATCCCACAAGTGAAGGGTAAATCCCATAACCAATGCTCTCAATGGCCACCTAAGAGTTTTCAATCCAAGGGACAGTAGTCCCAGTCTTAGTTGTTGTGTCAGAAAGTTTGGATGCCACCTAATCAATAGTTACATTTATTCCCTCATGGGGAAAACATATAATCTAAAATAATGTCGAGATGAGAACCATCATGGAATATGTCCAACTTCTTCCTAACAAGATATTATAGTCGAGCAGTGCGTCGAACACTTCAACCTCTATGCAAACAAAATTTCCCCCTATTGTAACCGAGCAAGAATGAATCATACCATGTGGTCGAAATGAATGATCATCGAAGGCATTCAAGAGTGTAGGAGAGGGGATAATATCAGGAGAACCAATAGCTTTCCAGCATGACACAAACATTACGCACGTTGAAGAACCTGCATCAAATATTTTTCTCTTAACTAAGATATTGTTTCAAACAAAACCAATCTTAAAAGCTACATGATATGGAAGGCATGACCTCACATCAGTAGCATCAAACTTCATTATGAACTTACTAGAAGAATCAATATCTCCTATGGTAGACAACAATGTAGTGTGTTGCGAAGGGAAACTTTGGACCACCTCCAAAGCGGACAATGCACAGGGAGTTTGATCCAAATCCTCAACAATTGAATAATTGGGAGCGGCTCTTGCATAAGGGTTATGCATTATCCTTTTATAAACACCCTTAGGTCTACATGGCGTTGTCTCTTTGCAAAGATTCTCTATATGTGGGGGGGCATGAACTTCTGAAGTTTTATTACCCTTCTCGGTCGACTCTGGATTATCATAATTATGAGACCTTGTCGACAAATCTGCATCCTTTAGCTTCGAATGGATAAGCATGTTTACTACTCATTTATATCCATCAGAGGGGGGATCACTTGAAGTGCTCCCTTGTGGGTTGAAGTTGGAAGAAACAGCTTGCAAATTCTACCCTTGTGGGAAATGGTTCTTCAACACAGTAGGTTGTTGTTATTGATTCAAATTAATAATATGTTGGACTTCTTCCATTTGTGGGAACCGATGTGTAAGGTGATCATCGCTATAAATATTTCAAGGAAACTACACCTTCCTTTTTTCATCCTTGTCCCCCTCAGCATTCTTATCCAACTTTTTGTTATTTCCCCCACCACCTTTCTTACCCTTTCTTTTTTTCTTCTCTCCAGGTTTCTAAGGACCCTTCAAAGTCTTCGTTTGTGTAGAATGTACATTGGAAGACTGGATGGTGGGGGTTGGTCAAGCCAGAGGCTGGAACGATCGTAAGTTATTGAATACCAAGTTTTTGCATCTGGCTAGTGGCCAGGTCTATGGCTTTTGTTTGAGTATAACCCACTATACCATAGGAATGTGGGTTATACTTTAGCTTTACCAAGTCGAGAGTATATTTCGGCATGTTCGGAATAATCTCATAGAGCATACCTGACTGAGAGTATATGAGCTCTAACTGTTGTGATCGAAATATTACATGTTCCTCTAAAAACACTCATAAAGTTGCAATGTTTTTTGAAATATAGGGGAGTATATATTTCAGGAACCATTCAATAAGGACCTTTGGTGGAACAATATTCTTAATCAAACTCTTCCTTCTCTTCCATTCCCGAATGTGATCGGAAATGTGCATGGCATTATCTTGCTCAAAATTAGCCATAAATTTTGTCTTGGCGTCGTATCGAACAACGAGATGGAAATGGTTTTGGAAAACCATGGATAAATCATTGAAATTCAAGTACTTCACCCTCTCAAGTTGAATATACCACTTGGAATTTCCTCCAGTGAGAGTACATTGTAAAAACCACAATCGAATTGAATTGTCATTAAGTGAGTTGGAAAAACACCACAAGTGGAATGTCGTAATGTGGTCTCGTGGATCCTCGCCACTTTTCCCTTTGAATTTTGGAATGTTTGAATGTAGTTTGGTTGGGACCGGAGGAAAACTAGGGTCATGACAAATGGGATCATTCATTAACTTGGATAATTCTGGAAAATGTATCATTTTCAGAAATGGTAACCTAGGTTGTGTCATTGATTGATGAGCATCCTAAAAAGAAGGTCCTCGGTTAGAACTGGCACCAGTCTTCCAAAAAGAGTTTGCTATCAAACTAGATCTTAGGATGAAACCTTGTTGTCCCTGGTTAAATGGAGGAACACCTCCACCCATATGATTCCCAAAATAAGAACCGAGGTTGCCCCCAGAGGGCCCCCCATGCATAGGAACAAATCTTGGCATGGGGGTAGACTTACTGGGAAAGGGGTTTCCCCCTTTCGACATCCCTTGAGATGGATTCCACTAGACTTGTTGAGGGGTACTCCCAAATGGTTCCCCTAGTGAAGACAAAGATCCTTTCCAGGGGACAGACTAGCCTAGGAAGGGGTGTCCCCCTTGCGGATGTGGTGAAAGGGTTAATCCCAAACCCACCGTAAAGTGTGAAAGGGGTCAACGTAGATGGAATACTAGCATATTGAGGTCCAATACCCATGGAGTCACCCCAGTGCCATCTGGGAATAGGACCAGAAGATTGAACAGGTCCACTTCCGATGAATGGGGTTGATGGAGGAATGTGTCCCCTGCCTCAAGACATGGCTTGGTAAGGAGTTGGAGTGCTCCCTACACCAACATTCAAAAACTGGGATGTTGGCTAAGAAATAACCAACGTGTTATGCATTTCCATTGATGGAATTTTGTAAGAGATATCATTCATTGTTGATGAAAATGATGCATATTCACTCAAAACTCAAGTATGACCAACAATCGACGAGGCAATGCTACAGGTTTTCACGGCGACGATGGAATGAACTACATTTTCCATTTGACCTGAAATACCAGGAGGAAAATTGCCACCGATAACTATCGTGGAGGTTGGAGTTGCAGGGGATCCCCACCCTGACACTGGTGGAGTGTCGTCCATAGTGGCTCAGTGGATAGGGATACTATTAGTGAAGTCCAATTTGGGAGGTGCAACTTGTACAACTAGAAATGGAAATGTCTCAGATTACAAAGGATTAAATTATGGGGCAAACTCCCCAGCTCCAAGGTCTACAATGGTTACCTCCTCTGCTTCTGAAGCGTTGACTTCTGGAGGATCAATGTTTACAATCTCGGTCTGATCGGTTGGTATGAAAGTGTTGAACTGATCAAATCGAGGTCGTTGTGGAGGCGGGGGAGAATTTTTCCTAACCTTTTCCTCAGGAGGAAGGCCCTAAATTGTCCTCTATATTCAGGCAGTAGGTTGTCCACTTTGAGTGATAAGCTCTTGGTGAAAATCAACTTGCCTTCCTAAAGTTGAACTTTGTTCACCAATCACGCTGCTACAAATCCCTAAAAGACAAGACAAACACAAACAACTTTTTCAAGATTCTGACTCAAGTGGATTAGGTCTTGGAACCTAAATAACAACAAACTGGGCTCGAGCCCTTCAATACAAAGGCATGGGTTTATTAAGTCCCATAAACCAACACATGAAGGTATGAGAAGTAGTTATCTTGACCTCCAAAAATCATCCTTATTTGGTGCAAGTACCCACGCTTCGTAGAGCACCCTCCAACAATAGTGAAGTGTGTGATACAAAATATGCCCCAGGTACTATAGAAAACCCTCGCAATCACCTTGTGGTATTCCGAGGAGAAGAAACTATGGTTACCAGCTCACAATCAATGTCCATGGGGTACATTCGATAGTAGGGATTGAATGTATTGTTAGGAAAACTAATCACGAATCTCTTCTAGAGGAATGTCTAAACGGGCCAGTGTCACTTCATAAAATATGAAACTAGGTCCGAAGCTCCAAAGGAATAATGCCAAGAGGGTCAGTATCACTTCAAGAAAAATTCAAACAGGTTCAAAATTTGCATAGGATTGACACCAAATGAATCAGTGTCACTTACATAAAAACCCCCAATATACGATATATCTGCTACGCTTGGTCCATATTTGGAGGGGAATATCCTCGATTATTCCTTACACAACCTTCTGTTTAACTCCTGTGTTAAAGGAGCTTCTGGACCAACCTATACGACAACTTGATTCTTTGCTCCTTATCTCAAACACATCTATTTGTTTATTGGCCTTGGAGAAATTTACTCTCCAATCTACACCAAGGCCCTAGCCTAAACTTGTTCGTTCACCCTAGAAAAATGAAAGTTTCTAATAGATTTTAGTTACGCGTTCATTTTAATGGGTCGTTATTTACTCATAAATGGTGTGGATGCAACTTTGGTGATGTTCAAATTGTCTCCAAAAGTAATGCAAAATAAGAACACAATGTAGTTTCTTCAAATGAAAAATGGATGCAACTAGGATTATGAATCAAATTCTTTTCTTTTTCAGATGAAAATGACAAGTTTGAGTGCAAGATTTAAGACACCTTGAGATGCACTTTACATTTCTCTTTTCTAAAAACAAATGCACACAAGAATGCAAAACTTGTACTACTGGATTCTTTTATTTTTAATGAAAGAAAACCACTACCAAAGCATGGCGTAATGAAACTACCTAAATGCTAAGTAAATAACTCTTTTCTCACAAAGATAGAAGGCAAGGGTTCAAGAAAGGAGAAACAAACAAACGGGAGTATTTTTGTTCTTTTTTCATTTACAAAATAAAATAAAAACAAAGCATTGAATTTTTTCTTTTTGAAACAAGGAAAAGTAGGTAAAGAAACAGAAAGTGCTCAGCCAAGGAACCACTGCAAACTCAGTGAGTCTGGATGTTCAGAAAAATAAGGTTTGTCTTCCAATCAAATAGAGAAACCTTATACAAAATAACTCAAGCAAGATTTATCTTTTTCTGTATGATACGCTTTCAAATTTCATCAAAGCAAAGCTAATCAGAGACTCGAGACAACCTAGGAAAATAGGAAAATCAAGTACTAACCCAGAAAGAAAGAGGAATTTTTTTTAAACACCAAATTGACATGGGTCTGTGACTGTTATCCGTGCAACTCACGGATGTCTGCGGGCTATAGAAGTGAAACACGCATATGCATGTGAGATGTATAACAAAAACTTGTGTATGGCCAGGTAATCTTAGAAAAATAAAAATCAACTCCAAGAAAGAGGGATTCAAGACTTGGTAATAACCCCTGAGAGGCTATAAACTCTGTAAAAAAAATTGAAGCTACAAAATAAATGACAAGGCAAGCAAGCAAGAGATCCTAATAGACTAACCCAAATTAGGAGAATCCCCAATATGGTTGCTAATTTTGTTGATGGTATATTCCCCCTATGATTTTGGGTCGCAATCACAGCAGATCAAGACTGTATAAAGAAGATAGAAATATTTCTTCCAAGGCAAGCACGCAAAACTGCAAGAATAACTACTTTACAAAGAGAAGTTAGGGAAGGAATAAGGAGAAAGGGTGCACCTTAAATCTCTTGTTTGATGTTGATCCCACTCCTTTCTCTTGATGAGCTCCATATCCTTTGATGGAAACAACCTACAAAATGGACACAATACAAGAGTTTCTATGAAGGTAGTTACCCGTTGAAAGAGTATACATTTCATATATCATATTCAAAGTAAACTTAATAGGAAAAAACATACAATGAACACAAGATAGGAGGGAAAAAAACTCTTCCATTAACACCAAATTAGAAAAATAAGTTACAAGCTTATCTCACCTTTGGCACCACCTTGAAGCCAATTTTCTAGGTTCTTCTGAGAATTCCTCAAGCATCGACTCAACCACTAAACTCTTCCTTGTATGGCCTAAATAGGGATAAGGATACACCCAATAGCCATATAGATAAGAAAGAGATGCTAGAAAAGGAGTTTCCAGATAAAAGGGGGTGTTTCTCAGAGGATTATATCAAAGGGAAGCTTGCTAGATATTGGGAGCATAATATTTCACCAAGGGACTTGACCTCTCCTTAGCCCTCAATGGTGCTTTTATCTCTTCCCCAAGACGTTTGGGGATTTTGATTTTATTGTGTATGGGCATGTGGACGTTGGGGAATGAGACCAACCGAAAAACCCACTCAAAAACATGGAATTATTTTATTTTTAATGATTTTTTAGGACATCCACGGGTTGCAATATGGAGATCCATGGATGTCCGCACATTGGAATAGGGATATGATCATAAGGCATGTTTTTTAAATGATTTTGGAGATTCGACTTGGGAAAAATTTCTAGAAATATTTGGGAAAGGCTTAGGCAATGGCACAAATGCATAGGTTGTTGATGATTACAGCTACGTGAGACATCCTCCGGGACACAAACTGATTGAGTCGACCTGAGAGAGAGCCCATGAGTTGGGTGTGTGGTTCCTATCTGAGATAGAGTTGGAACGTGGAGATGGCCTCCTCCTTACAGATGTTAATGTTTATGCCATTATTATATTTCTTTTCATTTCAATAGATAAGAGCATAATAAGAACAAGATCACTGAGAAATACACATTCACAAGAGACACAACATTTATCCTGGGAAACCCTCTAGGGGAAGAAAACCCAGCAAAATCTTCCTTATCATAAATAGCATATACAATGTTCAAGAGATAACTCAAACCAATACAGATAGTCCTCCCCAATAGATGCACCACTCTTCTTCTCCTCTCTCTAACTGGTAATTGCAGCTTGCCTCATAAGATAATGAGGAAGTGAGTTGTGTGATAAAGTGAGGCGCTAGCCTCCTATATATACAAGACTGGCATGTGTGAAAGGGTTTCACTGGCAGGGCTGACCTCTCACTCTGGGTGGGTAAACCCACCTTTAATTTAATTATGGGTCTCAATAATAACTGTTGGGGTCGACTTCTTATACTGCCTATTACAATTGTCTGATGACCAATCCACAAAAGGGGATTTGTTCCTAATACAATTACCGACATGATTAATCCACAACGGGGATTAATCCTAATAATAAAATAACAATAATAATAAAAATTCTCTTCGCAGTTACATTATTTCAACACTCCCCCTTAACAAGAAGGGATTCTTCATCAGCATCAGGCGAGAGAGGTCGGTATCATCAGTGGCATCAGGAAGACAGTATCTTCAATATCATCTTGAAACATTGGCTAGCATATTTACGAGTCATCGGAAGTTTTCTTCATCAGCAACATCATCATTCTCGAAAGAATGCTATCATCATCTGCA
>JASDQU010014492.1:124940-152635 GCA_032191745.1 Picea mariana
AAGAATTAAACATAATCTAAAAGTTGCCCAGGACAGGCAAAAAAGTTACGCTGATAGTAACAGAACCCATAGAGAATTCAAAGTGGGTGACCATGTTTTCCTGAAAGTGAAAACTAACAGGAGTTCCCTAAAGCTGAGAAGTTGCGCCAAGTTGGCAACAAGATTTTGTGGGCCATTTGAGATCCTGGAAAGGGTTGGTCCCGTTGCATACATGCTTTCATTACCTGCATCTATGACTGTACATAATGTGTTTCATGTTTCACTGCTTAAGAAATATGTACCTGATGCTAATCATGTTATCGATTGGAATGTGATTCAGGTGGAACCAGAAGGTGTCCTGCAAGTGCATCATGTGCGCATATTGGACAGGAAAAGAAAACAGCTCCGGAATCGAGCCATAGAGCTTGTAAAGGTCTAGTGGACCTGGTACGGTCCTGAGGACGCAACATGGGAGCATGAAGAGGTTATGCGGGCAGAGTACCCGCATCTTTTTGAAAATTTTGAAAGACTTGCAGAGACAGTGTGAGTTGCACTGAGGGCAGAAATAAGGGGAGGGGGATTGTAATGTTCCCAAGGTCGAGCCCCGTTGTAAACCATGATTCTGAAAGGAATTGTAATTATGTATATAGGCTGGTGAGCCAAGTTTTATAAGCTGGAGGCTTATGTGATTGTTAGGCCAGAGAGCCTAAGGGTTGGAGGCCAAGAGCCTGATTTTGTACTTGTATATATATGCAAAAACATTTAATAAAATTGTAAACACCGCCAGGTGCAGACCGACCACGATGAATGAGTGAAGGGGGACTAAGCATCCATAGAGTGGGCAAGGAATTAGGGGTTGGAAGGTGGGAAAAGGGGCTAAGCGTTTGGCCTAGGGGGCTTAAGCCTGGGAGTAATAATATTTAATATTATTCCAAAAAGAACATGTACATTTTATGTTTCCACTTTAATCCTAAGTTCCCGGCAAGGGGAAAGCATGCAAAGGGGATGCATGTTGATGGAACACATGCAGTTCCAAGGGTGACAAGTGTCCACTCTGGTGCATGCAAATAAAACAGTCGAGATGAGCCATGAGAGGCTCTCGCTCTCTCTCTCTCTCTCTCTCTCCTCCATTCCACCCGACTACCTGAGCGGGTAGGGAGCGCTAAACAGTACGACCGACCCCACCTCTACAAGAATACCTCGTGCGTTCCTGAGAGTCGAGAATTCTGTGTTGTCTTTGATAGTCCGTGCACATCCTCTATCCGACTGATCGAACCTATGCGTGGAGGCTCTATTCCGAAGCCGTGACCCTGAACCTTTCCGCCATTGTTGAACCAGTTGGAAAGCCTGTGTTTGGCTCTGTAAATCCGGGTACAGCTCTATTTTTGTGAGCCGAGAAGCCTGTGTTGTTTCTGAAGAGCCAATTTCACCCTCCGTTCTGAGTCGTGGAGTCTGTGTCGACCCTTGCGGGAATTACTCATCATGCATTCCCGTGAACCATCACTGTGAGGCCTCGAGCCATTGTTGAGCCTGTTTGGGAGGTTGTGTTTGTATTTCCAGTTGGCTATGGTGACCACGCAGAGCTGGACTGCACGTGGTTTTATGGCCAGTGTGAGTTGTAATTGAGCCTATGTGTGATCTCTATCTAGGTGAGGGAGGTGAATGTTGTTGGAAGAGGTTTCTTCTAGAGAGTGTCCAGCACCAGCTTCAGGCTCTGAGACTTCCTAATCCGGCCTGTTGCCGAGACCCAGAGAGGGAGGTTAGCACCGATGGACTTTCTTGTGAAGGTGTATACTCCCGGGCGGAATAGGCATGTGGGGAATGAGAGTCTGGTAGTAGTGGGCATAAGGTGGCATCCTGGGAAGAATCCTTCCAGATTTTCTATGTTGTTTCCCCTGTAACCTCAGCCTAACCTAGAATTCCTTGCCTTGGGATGGAGCTTACTCCCAGCTCAGGGGTGACCCATTGTTGAGCTAATGAGCAGTGTGGTCTAAGGCTGGGAGGTTCGTGGAAGGCCTTCACTTGGTTGGTGGATTCTACCATTGTTAAAAGATAAGTATCTGATTATGTTTTAATCATGTTTTGCATGACTCTACTGCTTATGTTATCATGTTTTCCGTTGTGTATATGAATTAGTATGAAACGTTATTGATTGTTAATTATGGCAGTAACTCATATGAATACTCTAGTAGAATGTGTTTATTTGTTTAAATGCATGTGGATTATATAATATCTATATGAGTTATGTACCAAGTGGTGTTAAAGGTTCCTTTTAAGAGCGATTAAGCCATGGTAGCTGAAAAGGTGCGTTACACTAGCCCCCAAGATCATGATGTCAAGCTCAAAAGTGGAACGTTTTTCCCCTCCTAGGAAAATCATTTGTCAAATAAGGGGTGGGCTAGGTCTTCCAAGTCATCATCAAGTCCGTCCAAGTCTGATCTCTCTCATATGGCATGCGGACCCCTAGCATCCAACCTGTGGGCTTGTAGCCCCATGGAAGCCCAAGCTAGGCTTGTTCTCCCAAAACTGTCCACCAACTAGGTCCTGCAAAGACAAATGAACACGCCATCCAAGGATCTTAAGTCATAATATCATGATAAGTGAATCCAATCAATAAATAAACCATCTAAGCATGTGCATCAAAGATCACTATATCAAACAATTAACAGCTCAAAGACATTATGCGACTTGTCAAGCTTAAATATGGGAGGGTTGACAAGGTGTCCTATTGGGTAGATCTTGCCCTAGGTCAAGGAGAGCTTCCAAGAGGTCCCTCTCTAATCCATGTAAAGTGTATGATGTGGATGGGGTCAAGACTCGATGGGCATAGGGCTCATGACATACAAGGGGTTGTAGTGTCTCATTCATGGGTGCCTTTGTAGAGGGTATGTGGTACCTTCGTCCACAATGCACTTTTTCCAAGCCCATCAATTGCCTTTTATCTTTCTTTCTTTATATTTTCTTTCATAATAGCATAAGGAGAGATTGAAGGTCACTGCCCTAGCATGGTGACCAGATGATGGCAATGTCACCCACAAAGACCTAATGGAACTGAGAAGTTTGGCTCATGATGAGACCCCCTTTCTCTCACCCATGCAACTCAGAGCCATTGCCCTGGTTTGGTGACCAAATGATGATAATGTCATACCACTAGATATCCATGGACGTGATAGGTTGGCTCGTGATGAGACCTCCTATCCTTCAACTAACCTTTCAATCATTTCTTCTTTATATTGTGGGTCCCCTTTATTCAAAGATAAGTGTTGCATTGTTTTCTTAGGTGATCCCTGGGCAAAGCATCTGGAAGGTTTATATAAGGTTTTTATCTTTTACCCAACACCAACCCCTCTAGGCCTTAAGCCCCTTCTTCCCATAGAATGAGGAACAACCCCTTCTTGGGTCAATATACCCTAAAATCCCAAGAGATAAGGAAATGGAAGGGAATAATGATAGAAATTGGTAAGTATGGTCGAGAAAGGTACAATGGCTCATTAAGGGAGTTCCCAGTAGAAATCTCATCCCCAAGGAAAACCAATTACTAGGGCACAATGTCAACCACCAAGGTGAAGCAGGGTAGAAGGCATAATGTCCAAGCACATGTCATGAAATCTAGAGCAATCTACGATACAAAATAATCAAATGGCTTAAATATTGAAATGATGCTCACCATAACACTGACTTGTACCTCATGGATCAAGGCCCACTGCCTTCCAGAAGCCAATCGGTGTGGTGGATGCCATTTGCAAACCTGTGACCATCTATAGTGGTGAGTGGGTTTTCCATCTGTGCAAAGGGTATTGTTGGTCATGTAGTCTCTCGGCACTCCATATCTGCACCCTGAGGGCCTCAAGACATCATCTCCTTAGTTATCTACAAAATGGGGATAACAATACTCAACCCTCGTGCTCACATTAACTATGTGAAGTGGCCTTTAACACCCACCCTCTTTCATGTGTTTAATGATTGGGGCTTTAATACACTCAAGACGAATTTAGAAGGTTTATGCACAATGATAATTTTAAAAACTGGGTTGAAATTAATAGACATGGGTAATTCCCCCTTGGACCCCCTCTTAAACCCTCCCCTCTCTTGTGGAAGCTTAGCCCCCATTACTCTGTCTATGTCCATCTGGAGTTGGCGATACATTTATTTTATTATATTTGATATACAATTTTTACATATTACATTATCGGGGCCACAACCATATATCGTATTTACATTATACATCGCTAAACCGAGGATTAAAAACATGGATGTTACAAATATGCTAAGAAATATTGCACTCAATTTGCGCAAAGATGCCCTCTCCATAGCCTCTAACAAAAAACCTCTGCAAATCCCACTCATGCTCAAGTTTATGAAGAAAAAATCATGCACCAGCTCAAGGACATAATGGATATTGAGAAGCAACACTCCCCTCGCTTGGATGTCAATCAGAATGAGGCAACCAACCTCCATGTTTTCTTCAAACGAAAGTGTCGTTGTATTCAATAGTCAATTTTTTTGTAAATCGGGACCTGGGAAGTAAATATGGAATGTTTTGTTTGTGGTCTATGGTAAGGATTATTATGTAGTTATATAGAGCTATTTTGTATCTAACTCTGAACTTCTTGAAGAAACCCCGTGTATACTACTATAGCATTTGCTATAGCCTTTTATAGAAATAAAATTTTAAGTTTTGGTTAAAAATAATAATAATAATCAAAATACATAATTAAGATTGCAAGGATTTTAGGTTAAGTCATTTACTAAGGTCCTTTCCTCCTTAGCATTAAGCCCCCCTGTCTTTCCCCTCTTTTGTAGTCATAGCCCCCCATTCTTTTATCCTTCTCTTCCGCAACCTATGATGTATTTTTTTATTATCATTCAATGTACAATCATACAGATTACATTGTTCTTATCCATTCATCATATACATACACAATATTGATCTCGAAATCAAAACTGGGGTATTACATTTAAATTGGGAAAGTGCCCAATGGAGGTTTAAGAGCATGCGGTAATTTGGGTTGAAAAGGGAGATGAGAACACTTTATATTTTCATAACTATACAAACATGAGGAAAAGTATAAATACCATTTGGGATATTCAAATTAACCAAGGAAGGAAAGTAAGTAGTTTCAATGATATTTTTGAGGCAAGCACAACACACTTCCAATCCCTCTTCAAGGAACCAGAAGGGTCAACATAGCAAAGGTAATAAAAATTTCTTCATTTAATATGCCAATGTTTGATGAAGACAGTCAAAATGAGCATTTAATGGATCCCATTTCCAAAAAATGATTGAATAAAGTAGCACAATCTTTTCAACAAGACAAGTGTTTGGGCCCAAATAGGTGGCCAATTGATTTCTACATTGGATTATATGAGTTACTAGAGGAAGATTTGATGACAATAGTTGAATTCTAAGTGCTCAAGAAAAATCCTCGAAGCCATAAACTCAATCTTTCTCTCTTTTATTCCAAAAACATATAATTTGGTTACCTGTAAGGACTTTCAACCTATCTCATTGTGTAATGTTGTACAAAATCATATCATATAGGATAAAGTCTATTTTATAAAAGTCAATATCATCATAACAATTTGATTTTCACTAAGGAAGACAAATACATGATGCAATGGAAGTAGCTTAAGGGGTCCTGCATATGATTAAAACAAAAAAGTTGCCTATATTTATCATAAAACTAGACCTTTCTTACCTATAATTATCATAAAACTATACCTTTCAAAAGCATACCATCAAGTCTCATGGCTTTATCTCAAGTTAATTCACATTCATGTGCTTTAGTCTTCCTTTAGTAAACTAGATTGAGGGATGCATTTCATCTACTTATTTATGTGTGCTTATAAATGGTTTGACTACCCCTTTCTTTAAACCATCATGTGAGCTCATTCAGGGCTGTCCACTTTCACCTCTTTTATTCTTGATAGTTGTAGTGGGAATCGATAGGTATATGATTCACTCCAAGAACATTGGAGGCCTTAAAGGAATCAAGCTAGGGAAAAGACACATTACAACTCACCTCCTACTTGTCGATGACATGTTATTGTTTGGAAATGGTACTATTGGGGATGCTCTTAGGATATAGGAGTTTCTAGAGGTATATATGAAAGCTACATGTATGCGAATAAATTCCCATAAATCATCCTTGGTACTATATATGATCCCAAAAGATCGATGTAGGCATCTAAAAACCATTTTACAACACACAAAGGTCCTATTTCAAAAAGGTATAAAGCATCTTGGTTTCTATTTAAAAGCTAATGAAGAGAGCTCCAACGATTGGTTGTATATTAATATTGAAAAAAGAATCAAAATTCAATGCAATGCGTGATTATCCCGGAGGGTGCGATTAACTCTTGTAAAGTCGATGTTGGAAGCAACATTGATATACTGGCACTTTATTGTTCACGTCCTAGTTGGGATTCAAAAGAAGCTCAAGAAAAAAGTTTATTAATTGTTATGGAGAGGGAAAACAAAATATGATGTTGTGGCTTGGGTAAGCCAGAGAAGGTAATAGAACCCAAAAACCCTAGAAGGTTGTGGTTTGAAAAATAATAATATGTTTGGGAAGGCATAGAAGCAAAGAGTCATTGGCAACTTTTCAAGGGAGAAAATCTATGGCACAACTCCTTGCAAATAAAGTATATAAAGCCATTATTCTTCGATGACTGGCTCTGGAAGGAGCCAAAGACATATCACAAGTGTTCTATAGTTTAGAAATCACTAGTGGACTCCTGCCCTATTGTGGGCTCGTGGCTAGCTTGGAAAATTTTCAATGGGAAGAAAGTTAGGGTGGGGACAAAAGGATGTTACCATTTGTCATTAGAATTACAAGCCATCCTCCACAATCACAATATATGTTCTCTAAATGATGCATCATTGGCACTTTAACCTAATCCTTGGAGGGAGGAATGGAACTCTATAGGTGAAAGTGGCCTTGAGGGAGATTTGGTTTATAAATGGACGAGATATATCTAGTCTCTCATCTACTATACAATTACACTAAAGGAGGGTGAAGACATTCTCCTTTGGTCAAAAAATTCATCTGCAAGGCAATACACAACAAGGTTAAGCTACTCTTCCCTCTTTACAATTGATGTTAATCTAACAATTAATAAATGATGGTAGCATACATTGTGGAAGATGAAAGGAGCACTAAGGGCAAAAAAAAATTTGGCTAGCTCTATCTGATAAGATACCTACATGGGATTTCCTCCAAAAGAGATCCAAACATGGTCTAGGTATGTGTTATCTATGTAGACAACATGAGGAAACAGTTAACCACTTGTTTGTAAGATGCCACTTCACTTAGGAAGTATGGACAACCTCCATGACATTGTTGAATGAAGTTGAAACATGGGAAGGTGATTCTTTGGTTAATACATTCCAAACTTGGTTTGTAGACAAATCTACAAGTACAAGTCTTTTCAAATTGTTGTTTAAGGTGGATTCTCTAGTTAATACATTCCAAACTTGGTTTGTAGACAAATATACAAGTATAAGTCCTTTTCAATTGTTGTTTGTTGGGCTATATGGCACTCTCGAAGCAACAGTATATTCTAGAATTGTCTTCTCTCCGAAACAATTTTTTTATAGAATCCAATTATGTTACAAAGAGTATAAAGGTCCAACTCATGTGGAGACTCAAGGACAAATTCATTCACTATTGATTGATGAAAGGAGGCCCTAGTGCATTTTTTTATGGAACATCCCACAACAATCTAAGGGAAGTGTGGAGTACGAGTATGCCTATTTTGTAAACCCATTACATGTTATTTCTCTTTGGGACTATGCATTGATTCCAACAATTGGGCAAAATTGTCAACCCTAGCAATGTTACTTAGAATACCTCATGAGAGGGTTGTGGACTTTCAAGTTTATGGGGACTCCAAGATGATAATTGACTATATGAATGGCATCAAAAACATATAGAAAGTGGATCTAGAAGCAATAAAGTCACCAAAAAGTTTAACATTGAAGGAATACTTCCACTTCTTTCACCCCTACCTTCAAGGGACTTAACCAAAAAGCAAATCCTTTCGCCAAAAAAAGAATTTCTTTGGAGCCAATTTTAATCATTATATCAAAGGATAAAGATAGTGAGGCCTTCTCTAGCCCTCCGTTCAAATTCCTCTAACATTCTTACAGATTCCTCAAACTATCTCCTATTTGATATATGTAATATGTGGAGTGTAGAGGCCCTTGGTTTCACAAATGAGATTTGAACCCAAGTGGAGAGGATGACATTTCTCCTCTCTAACCACTCAAGCTAAACTCAATTGACTCAAAATTTGAAGGATTTATAGGTGGGTTTTGATCCACTTGTTTTTTGCACAAGCTACAAAATCACTTAATATAATCTCTCTAGATGCAACCAACCACAACCTCAAGATGACCATATAGCTCCAAAACCAACCCTCACAAGAAATAAACCTTCTTGTTAGTGAAAAACTTCTTGCTACACTCACCAATATTATGTTTTGAGCATATCTCCATATATATTGTAATTTTTGTCTAAGAACAAATACAATGGGTTTTTTTGGACTAAAAAAATAGCAAAGAAGCATAGTATTTTATGTTAACATAATCAAACCAATACCTTGGATATTTATCATTATTTTCATATATAATCAAATTGTCCATTCTATTATTTGATTTCATCACTGTTTATTAAACCAAATAGCATTGCCAAATGAATTTGTATTCACTTTTATGTTATTTATGCATAGTTACTTCTCCAAAAACAAATTAAGTAACCCAAATTTATTAGATCAAAAACAAAATGACAATCAAACCAATTTTTATATAGGTTTTATTTCATTTTTTTTTATTTTTGACAATCCCCCTCAAATCCACAAGATAATTATCATCAAATCAATATTCGATACATTTGTTCTTAACATCAACAAACTTATCCTAAAACAACCTTCATCTCCATCCCTAACCATTCTCAATACAATCATAAACCACAAATGGAAAATCCAAACACTCCAACAACCCACATGCTTTGAAACAAAAAAAAAAACGAGGTCCTCCAAAATTCTCTTATCTTTTGAAAAAGTTTAAAAATGCATCAGCTAACATTTAGTCAAGAACATATTGTTGGTCCCTGACAACATCCATTTCTAAAATCAAAGAAATGGATCTCCATGTTTTTTAATCCATCAAGGGATCTTAGACAAAGATATCCTACGTCTCCATTCTTTTTTTGTTAGTAGCAAGGCACTTGAATGCATCTATGTTTTTTACTCCATCAAGGGAGCTTAAACAAAGATATCCTACGCCTCCATTCTTTTTTTGTTAGTAGCAAGGCACTTGAATGCATCTGTATAAAAATATAAAAGAGAAGACTCTAGCCCAATGGATTAACCAGAGTAGTTGAGCACTGTGAACTGACACTCATCTTGTTACTTCATCTATTATGTGGTTAGATGTGGTTGATGTCATCTTGTTTGGCATTGATATTTAAAAAAAAATGATATTGAAAAAAAAAATTTGAAAAATACAAGGAAAGATTAGATCTTTACTGTAGATTTATTGGAATGAATCTTTGCTATAGAGCTATTTAGCAACATCAAGGAATCAACAAAAGATGTTGGGGCTCAAGTCTCATCATTTAATGTATCTCCCTGTAATGGAATAAAGTATTTGGGATTCATGTTAAAAACAAATAACTTTATATTCAAAGATTGAAAATTAGTTGTATAAAAAACAGAGAAAATAGAATCTCAAATTGGAGGCTACAGTTAGCTCTCTCTGTCAGGGTTATACAACAAATCAGACATGCATATGAAACAATTTGTACACCTAAATCAGAAAAGCCTCCAAAGGCAATTATCAATCCATATAAAAACAAAACCATTGCCTTCAGATGTCTTGATGGACCTTTCCAGGGGAGATCTGGGAAATGTGGAGCCGCCAAAATTCCATTACTAAAGGAAAATCACAAGTTCCACATAAAAGCTTATTTGGGGAGAGGACCCAATAAATAGGCAAAGATGCAAAAAAGACGAATCCACTCTGGCTAGTGATGAAGCTGACAATAGAAAAAGAGAACCCTACAAATTCAAATTCTAGGACTTCAAATTTAGTAAGAGCCCTACATATTCAAATTCTAAGGCTCAAATTGGAGTTACAGTTGGTTCTCTCCATCCTAGTGACACACCAATTCAGATATGCATGACAAAAAATGGAAACCCAGATCAGAAAAGCCTCCAAAGATGATTATTAATCCATATAAAAATTTAAAAAATTGCCTACAGGTATCTTCATGAACCTTGCCAAGGGAGATCTGGCAAATGTAGAGCAGCCGAAGTTCTATTTTTGAATAAAAAACACAAGTTTCCCGTATAAAAGCTTCTTTAGAAAAAGAGTCCAATAACCAGGCAAAGACACAAAGCTGAATTCGCTGTGGCTTCTGAGGAAGCTGACAATAGAAAAAAGAGCCCAACAAATTTGATTTACAAGACCCAAAATTAGTAAGAGCCCCAAAGGTTCAAATTATAGGACTCAAAATTAGTAAGAGCTTCTAAAATTAAATTCTAGAGCTCAAGCCCACAGTGGTGTAGACCAATTGACAAGTGTCATGTATATAGAAGGAAATTTGTAAATAAAAGTCTCAAGTTCAATTTTCACCTCAACTAACCTGTGCACCATTCATGCAGGCTGCATGGATTCACCAGGGATTAGTGGTAGCCACCAGGTATTGTCACACAGATACAAGAACCACAAATTGCCAATTCCCCAACAAAAATAAATAAAAAATAAAAAAATTCTGGAGCTCAAATTAACCCATCAACTGGATCAATGGTAAAAGCATTCTTCAAAACCTGACTCCATTTCCAGACTTTCTCAAAATTAAAGAATTGATAAGGTGCTTTAAACAAAAAGGCTAATTAACAGCAGGCAAGCTCTATCTATGAATTAAGGTACAATCTCAACTGAATAACAAGCAACAACCCCCACATCCAGCTATCCTTCGAACTCTTTCTGATTAACTCGCGTGACAGAGATCAACTACTCTTTCACCATCTAATGCTCAATACCACATTGAGAGTTGACAAAAAAAAATCTTCCGTTTAAAAACTTAAAAACCATTGAATTTTTAGAAATACATGAGCAGAACCCTGGCGAAAATTAATTTTCTTCTTGCATTGTTGCTGCTCAAATAAAAACCCCAAAACAAAAACAGATAATCAAGTGCTTTAAACCATTTTTCAATACAATATCTAACCCAGCGCTCATCCAAACTGACCGATAAATCTTATATCACCAAAAATAGACCAGTGAAATCCAAAGAAATACCATGCCTACTACTCAAAAACCTGAAAGACCCAAGAAGGGTTGCGCATTTCCAGAAGAGGACTGGTGGTGTCAAAAGACACCGTGGGGGTATGAAAATGATGAAAAATAAGCAACAGGATTAGTTAACCTCCGAAGCCATAGAGGGTCCTGCCCTGCCTCTTCAGGGAATAGACGACATCCATGGCAGTCACCGTCTTTCTCCGAGCGTGCTCAGTGTATGTGACGGCATCCCTAATCACATTCTCCAAGAATATCTTGAGGACGCCTCTGGTCTCTTCGTAGATGAGACCGCTGATGCGCTTCACGCCTCCCCTCCTGGCAAGACGCCTGATGGCAGGCTTGGTAATCCCTTGAATGTTATCTCTCAGCACCTTCCTGTGCCTCTTGGCACCTCCCTTGCCCAAACCCTTTCCTCCCTTCCCTCGGCCTGACATTTTTGCTCCTTGCTGTATTTCTTCTTTCTTCTTTGCTCTCACCTCGTACTCTGCCTCTCATAAGCAGGCCCCTCCCTCTATTAAAAAGGCCGAGGTGCCCTTGCTTATGCTTCTCCATGTGAGTTTGAATTTCAGCTTTGGCGGAAAACAATCTCGACCGTTCGATTGCCGATCATAACCGACGGTGCACGTTCACTAGACGACGCGGATCAAGGATTGTTATGTTCACGATCCTCACTTTTGTACGTCTATATCTTTCTTAATCGGATCCCATTTGCTAGAGGTTGCTTGTGCTTTGGATTGTAGATCACTATCATTCTTTTTGTAGATCACACTCAATGAAAGACCTCCCTAAACAACTACACATATCCTTTGATCATTTTGTGACTCTCATGGGCTTTGAGTGACTTTGGAAAAAAAAAAGTATGGCTTTAAACACTTTGAAAACAAAGGCAAATAATGTCATTCTCACTTATAAAGGCAAGTAGGTGGAGATTGTTTCATTATACACATATCTAAGAGTAATCCTTTTGGACCAAAGTTTAGTTTGACACTAGCAACAAAGTCTTGTTTAAGTAAAGGTTACATAGCCCTTGTTTTCTTTGAGAAGCAGTGTTTCTAGTTTCAGTGTCCACACATCTAGGCAAAGATCTGTCTCTTTCACTCACTTGTCATGCCCACTCTTCTTTACGGATGTGAGATTTGGGAACCTTACCTTTGAGTTGCAAATCAAAGTCAGATAGAGAGAGACATTATTCAAATTCTCTCCAAACACATCTACAAAAAGAGATGAGATCCTGAAACCATCATTCTTATAGAGTCTGACACTACCTCAATCATTGCCTTTGTGGTTTCTCGTCTTGTGACGACAATTCATAGCCTTAGGCAAATGGCCACCCCCCAAATGGATCATCTCAAGGGTCCATGTCTTGGACTCGTGTCTTCCATGCAACAAACAAATGATGGGATCCACTATGGCTAGTATGTCAAAACCTCGTCGCTTCTCCATTTAGTCCATCTTGAAATTGAGAGGTTGCCTCCTCACAACTTTTTTATGGATGCATCGACCTATCCCAGAGAAATGCAAGCATGGTCATTTGAGATGAGATCTTCAAATATTGTCTTTCATCCTCACGGGTTGCACCCATAGAGCCACTCTAAAGCTCCATTACCACTATAATGCATATCTTTGTTTCAGTGGTGGGCTAATTAGACCTCTTGGATATGCCAAACTCTAGTTGTCTCACATTGTGAGACCCTGCCACATATTAGACTCCACTACCATTAATATCACATTGAGACAAATCACCATATTCATCAGGAAAATTGTGCCTGTCAAACTTGTTCTCGAGAATTGAAAATTGAGGACCACTTTGTCTTCGTATGCTCATTGTACTATAAGATCATAGGGCAATTTTTCTACATTTTTAGGGACTTTTATAGCAAACTTTGGGACTCTTTGGCATACGAGGAGTAGAGGTGCATGACCCTCTTCTTTTGGAAGATGTTTGAGTTGTGTCGTTGTCTTTGTGGAGACAAAGCTTCCAAAGTGACCCATATCAGGTTGATTACTTATAATTTCAACAAAGCCTAAGTGGGAAGAGACCTCATGACCAACTTACTAACAAATTGGGCAAGTGCATTAGATAAAGCAAATCCCTTTGTGAATCCCTTAGCCTCACAACCATAACAAAGTTATTTTCATCCTCAAATGGTAGGAGAAATGTCCTAAGATAGTGTGACTCAATTGCTTAGTGCAAAACTATCTCTTAATCTTATACTTGGTTCTCATTCAATGCACTAACATTCTCACTTTTTGGAGTTTTTTATTYTTGACCTAGCTTTATATATTTTATTTTATTGACTCAATGTGTTTGCACCCCCAATGTCTTCTCTCTATTAATATATTTCATAGTGTTGTGAGCAATTCTTGGCYTTTCGTTGACATTAATAATAATAATAATATACCTAACATTTGTGTGTCTTGGAATTGTTTTTACAACATAAATACCTACCTAAAGTGTTACATTGCAAGACAATAATTTTGTTGGATATCAACGCTAGCAATCTTTTACGATTATGGTTCCAAAACTTATCTCTTATATCCACAATATACACTTACAAATAATACACTCGCAACACCATTTCAAGTGGTTACCTTAACTACCACCAGTGTAACAAGGAACAATCGCAAATCTAACCAAGTGGTGGTTTATTAAATTTGTGTAATATTAGGTGGGAATCTAACCAGGAGTTGCAGGTTTCATGGAGGTTGACCAATTTCTACAAGGTTATTCTCCTAATTAGTTTTTGTTAAAGGCTTCCATCAAAGAGTTGATGGAGCTTATTAGGTATCGTGGGTTTTCCCTGGTTCAATAGTTTTTTAGCGGTACTAGAGGGGGAGTCTTTCCTGGCGAGCGTTTTTAGATTCTTAACTAGCTATTAGCGCTCAAGGTTTTAGCTCCCAAGCTTTTTTAGCGGGTTAGATTCCCACACATCCTTCCACTAAACATCATCTTGGCATGACTGGTGTAGTAAATTTTCATTATTGCACTGGTTTCCGGGATGATAGCCCCTGAAGTGATGGGTGCTCTGTCTTATCGTTATTTATTTGACTGTCCTTTATTAAGTTTTACTTACTAGACGAGACAGTTCAGCTGTCGATTAACGATCTCCTCCTAAGGTGGCAAACGATTAAGGTTGTGTGGAACTCTGGTTATGGATCGTGAGGTCAGCGCACTCTTGGGTGTGACTGACGAGGAGCCTTGGGATCAGGCGGGTTTCCTTTCATCAGTGGACGAGCTATGTAGGTGTAAAGGCAACAGGTGCTCACTTAATGAGAAATTTAATGAGCCACTAACACACTTGGCGGAGTTATAATTACCCTCAACCTCTGGTTCTAAGCTTTTGCACCAGTCTATCACAGCGTCGGGTCTTTCCCTCAACAAGGAAGCTTCCATTCTTCCCGATGCAGTATCTAAGGTTTATTCAGTTGAAGGTGTTGATAAGGCGAAGGGAAACCAGGGTAAAGGTTATAAGGTGGTAGGTCTGAAGACTAACATTGACGCTCAGACATCATAGCTTCAAGGGGGTGGCTCGTTAGGAAAGCAGAGATCTCTGAAGCGTTCTGCGCGGGTGTGGAAGCCTAAGCGAACCAAACACAAAATGGTTTTGGGTATGGACGTGGGGCTCAAAGAGTCGTGTTCGCTTGCTCTGTGTGATCTGGTGGGAAGGTTGGCATACCGAGCTTTATGCAATATGACCATTGCGGAGTGGATGTGAGTAACCTGAGAACCTCTACTGAGTTATTCTCCAGTATTATTGACCCTGCCGAGAGGATGGTTCAACTTTGTATTTAAAATCCCGGAAGATTCAGCTCGAATATTAGACAGGTTCTGGGCTTTTGAGGGTGGTAGTCTGATGCTAAAGAGATGGCGGATAAGGTTTAACCCATCGACGGAATATTTTAGCTACCGTCACCTCTAGGTCCTGCTCCCGGGCCTACCGCTCCAGCTATGAAACGTCAAAGCTTTGGAGGCGATTGACAATGTTTTAGGACGTTTTATCAAGGTAGACGAGGAAGCTTTACAGTCTTCAGACAAGAGGATGGCAAAAGTACTTGTGGAAGTGGACATCCATGCAAGACTTATGGAAACATTAGAGATTGAGTGGAGGGGGCTCCTACTTGTTCAAACATTAGACTATTTGGGTATCCCATTTCGTTGTACGATCTGTAGGCGAACTGGTCATCTTCGGAAGGACTATCATCAAGGTTATGGAACTACAATGGAGGAGGACTCCTCGAGGGATAATCCAACTAATGGTTACTCCTCTGGATTGGATGCGTAGGAGTCGGGAGATTTTTCGGGTGCGAGGGATTTGGATAGTCCAGACTCTCCAAATAACACCTTCATAGGTAAGTTAAAACACTATTATCCATCTTTGTATTTTACTTTATCTGTGTGGGAAAGAGACCACCTAGATGCTTTTTTCCTTTCGGATTCGATACACCCGTCAGTGATTGTTAAGAGTAAGGTTACTGAGACTCTACTAGAGAATTCAGACTCGTTAGAAGCACGGATTGAGCCCCTACCTGTCCCTGTAGTTACTCAAGAGATGAGTAAAAGTGAACTACCGAGACTTTGATGGAGGAAGAATCACACTTTGCTCCTAGTTATGGAGAACCTGTCTCTAGTGATCAATCCTTGGATAGGATGATTATGGCCTTGGTTCCTACCTTCAGAGAGGCTTCTAGCCGTATTCCAATTCCGACTTTCTTGGGGAAGGAAGTTGTGGTTAGTGTTGGGTATAGTGGTGTTTCTAGAGTATCTGCATGTGAAGGGGTTTCAAATGGAAAGGACCTTGCATGGTTGCGGGGATTGGGGCTTGAGTTATCACCTATCAAAACTAGAAGTGCCCAAAAAAATATGGGGATGAACCTTTCCTTTTCGGCAAACCAACTTTCTTCTAACACTGATAAGGGGGCGCTTATAGGGATGGAATCCCTTGCAAGGGATAAATCATGATCCTCCTCTTTCTCAATATCAGAGGGGTAGGAGGACCCCTAAAACTAGCCTCCATGCAAAGATTTATCACAAAAACTTTACCCAATATTATCTTTCTACAAGAGACCCTAGTGGACGAGGAGAAGGCAAGGCATTTTATGTATGCGCTCAGGCTGGAGTGGATGACTTGTGTTGTTAGTTATGTGGGAAAGTCGAGAGGCCTCCTGGTGTCTTGGGATCCCAGTTTATTTGAATTATTGTCTGTCCTAAGCTGTGGCGGTATGTTTTTGTCAAGTTCCAGCTTAGTGGATAAAAGGAAGATTTCTCTTATGAATGTATATGACCCTTGTACAAACCGCAAGCACTTATGAGAAAAAGTGGAAGGCAGGGTTCTACTAGCTCATGTTGACTTGATAATGGTTGGGGACATGAACTTCACGATAAATTCAACAGAGGTTTGGGGTACAACAACTTTGGTTGACCCTTTGGCGGTCTTCTTCAAGGAATTATTTGAAAAAAACAAGTTAGTTGATGTGGCACCTACCGAGTTGGTTCCTACGTGGCGTAATGGTAGATATGGAGAGTATGGAATTGCTAAAAGGATCGATAGAATCTATGTGGCAGAGGATCTTATTTCGCTAACTATGAGATACAGGACTTGGGTGGAATATCCTTACTTACCCGATCATGCTCCAGTCTTTCTACAATTAGGCATTGGGATGGCGACGATTTCTCACCCCTTTAAATTTAATCCAGCCTGGTTGTGTGAAGACTCTTTTGTCACTATGGTTTACAAAGTATGGACTTATTTACAGCTACAACAAGTTGTGGGGGCGCAAAGGAGATTAGTTGGGAAGCTCTTACATCTAAAAAATCGGGTTAAATTATGGTCCAAAGAAAAATGCTTTCGGGATAAGATAGAATTGGAAAAGATTGAAGTTGAATTAGTTGCGCGCTATAACCAGGAGTATCAAGGAATATACAATGCAGATTTTGATCAACGATTGATGTTTTTAGAGTCCGAGTGCAAAAACATTCTGTTGGACGAGGAAGAATGATGGAGCCAAAAGAGCAGGGTTATTTGGATAAAAAGCGGAGAAAAAAATATGAAATTCTTCCACCGTTTTGCAAGCTATAGAAGGAACAAAAAACACATCTGGGAGATAAAGGATGAAGTAGGCCTGGTTCATACAGGCCAGGAGGCGCTAAAGGATGAAGCAACTTTTTTCTTTAATTCTTTCTTTCAGGATACAGGACAGAATCACATTAGGGATCAGATAGCTACAATAAGGTTGTATCCTAGGCCAGTTATGGAGGAAGAAGTAGAAACTCTTGAAAATCCATGTACCAATGAGGAAATTTTAGAGGCACTAAAAGGTTTTACAAAGGACAAAAGTCCAGGTCTAGATGGGTGGACTGTATAATTTTTTCTATACTTTTACGAGTTGGTTGGACAAGTCTTGCTTGATGTTGTGGAGGAGACTAGGATTCAAGGTGAGGTTATCAGACCGATCAATTCTACTTTCATTGCATTGATTATGAAAGTTAACAATCCCAACTCTTTCAACGATTTTCGTCCAATTGCATTGTGCAATTTATGCTACAAGATTATTGCAAAAGTAATAGCGAGGAGACTCGGGCATATCCTCTCTCGCACCTTGTCCGAGGAACAACTGGGTTTTCTAAAGGGTAGACAGATTTTATATGCCATAGGCACTGCACATGAGTGTCTACATAGTATTAAGGCTAAAAAAATTCAAGCAATCATCCTGAAGCTAGACTTGAAAAAGGCCTATGATTGCACAAATTGAGATTTTTTTAGGCTTATGCTCCTCCAATGTGGTTTTGGGCTTCTTACAACAAACTGGATTATGGGTTGTGTTACCTCAACAACATATGCCATTCTGATCAATGGTGAGGCCACTAAGTTCTTCCAAAGTGGTAGAGGGTTAAGACAGGGTTATCCATTGTCACCTCTCTTGTTTATCCTTGTGATGGAAGGACTTAGTCTTTCTCTTAAAAAAGGTCAAGTAGAAGGAAAGTTGACGAGTATAAAGGTTTCTAGGATTATTAAGATTATTCATCTTCTCTTTGTGGATGACATGCTTATATTGTCCAAAGCTTCGATCCTAGAATGGCAGGAAATCAACAAAATCCTTAATGTCTTTTGTTGTGCAACGAGACTAATGATTAATGTCCAAAAGTCTTATTTTCTTCACTGCGGAGTTCAACAGGACACTCTAGATGCTTTAAAAGACTTGTTTCACTTCAACTTCATGAATCTTTCGAAAGGATTTAAATACTTGGGCTTCTATTTAAATCCCGATAGCTACAAGACAAAGGATTGGCATTGGCTTATCACGAAGTTTGAGAACTGAATAATTCATTGGTGCAATCGGTTGCTTTCACTAGGGGGTAGATATATGTTGATCAAAGTAGCGTTAGAGAGTCAACCAGTCTATTGGATGGCTTTGGCTCACATCCCGACATTAATTCTAAATCGGATCCACAATTTGGTTATTTCCTTTCTCTAGTCAGGCAACAAGCAAAAGCAGAGCTACCATTTATGTAGATGGGAGACCATTACGAAGCCAAAAAATTTGGAGGGTGGGGGTTGAGAGACATTTTATGTTTTTATAGGGCTCTGGCGACTAATACTCCATGGCGAGGCTTGATGAAGAACGATATTTGGCATCGGGTGATAAAGGATAAGTATTTACCCCATGGTTTTGTGACGACTTGGCTAAGATCGACTTCCTCTATTACACCATACAGTTCCCAAACTTGGAAAAACATCCTAAATACTTTACCTCTAACCTTGCATTGGCTAGCATGGTAACCGGGTTCAGGAGACTCCATTTTTGTTGGGAAGGATGAAATTTTGGCCTTGGGAAGGATTCCATTTTGTCTACTGAATTGGTTTTCTTTCTTAATAATAAAAATGTTTATTATCTTTATCAAGCAAGTCGAGTCTCCCCACATGGCTCGATCTTCTCCAACTAGTTAGATGGCTCAGATTTGGGATTGGAGGGCGATCTAGCAGCATAATGGGCACGGTATAGGAGGAACCTGATTGGATCAAGCATTCAACTAACTACAAGAGGGGATGAATTAAAATGGACAGGTGGTGATAGCTCAAGTCATATTACAGTAAAAAATGTTTACAACGCTCTATCTTCAAAATTATGGAAAAACAAAATTGGTGGCTGGAGGAAAAAACTATGGGGTTGGGACTATCCCCAAAAGATCAAGCTATTCGCCTGGCTAGTGATTGAAGATAAAATTCTTACCTAGAAAAATGTACAAAAAAGAGGATGGTTGGGGCCAGGAATCTACCACCTTTGTAAAGGTATGCGGGAATCAGGAAAACACCTCTTTGTTTACTGTCCATTTACTACATTAGTTTGGGAAAGGATCAAAATGCCTCTCAAGTTCTCTACAGGATGGATTGTCTCAACAATGAAGGAGTGATTTGAAAACTGAGGTCATCAAAATCATAACTTCCCAACATTGCCAGCCATTATTTGTTGGTTTATTTGGCTTGAACGAAACTTGGCTATCTTTGAGTCAAGGACTCCCTCCATTCAGAAGATAGCTTTCCTCTCTTTAGGTGTGGTGGACAGTCATAGGACAAAGGAAAAAGTCTATCCTACTAGATGCTCGGTCCTTGCAATTCCTAAAGATAAAATCATTGGGTGGTTTGATGGGGCAGCGCAGAGGAATGGAGATCAAAGTGGCATTGGAGGAGTCATAAAAATCAACAATCACACAGTTTATAAATAGACTCTATATTGTGGAAGAGGAACAAATACAAGAGCAAAACTCATGGGAGTTTGGGCTTCTCTAACCCTGACACACAGATATTCTATTTCAGATTTTCATGTTTTAGGGGATTCAAAAATAATCATTGATTGGCTTAATAGGAAAGACACTCTTCAGGTTGTTATTATAGACTGTTGGAAGGACATGATTAATGAGCTCATTGAGTATTTCACAAATATTTATTTTTCTCATGTATACAGAGAAGAGAATCAAGAGGCGGACAACTTATCAAAACAGACCCTTACAATGTGCCCAGGGTACATAGCATATAATCAGTGGGAAGGAGGCCATGATGGCCCAAAACTCTTTTTAAAGATGTACTAGTAGTTTTCTGGGGGAGCTTATATATGTTGTTTTCTCGCTAAGATGGGTGGTCCCATTTTTTTTCAGCCTACATCTATGTATGAAAGTCATAAACTTTTTGAAAAGTGTCTTTTTTTGGTCCATAAGGATAAGGTATCAGTATTGTAAGGAAATTGAAAAATTTCCATCTTGTTATGTCAGTGGATCGGACCATGGAACATAAGGAGCCCTTGATGTAATGTTTGTCATGTAAACATATGATATTAATATAAATATAATGTGCAATTTTCAGTGGAAAAATAAAATAATACACTTACAAATAATCATTTCTATGTGGTATTTTGCCATATATCTCTACAGTAACCATTGTTTGGAATCAAAATCTTCCAACCATTTGCTCCATAATTTCCAAATCCTATGTGGTATTTTTCCATATGTACCTTAAAAAAAACCATTGTTTAGAATCAAAATCTTCCAACCATTTGCTCCATAATTTCCAAATCCACCCATAGCTTTGAAATGCGTTATCCACTTTGTCAACATTGTAACCACGTATCAAACAATGTCAATAAAAGGCTCTTTGGATGTAACAATCAATTACAAGGTTCTAATGGAGGGCACAATATCCTTATTGGTTACACTTGTTTCTTCTAAATCCATTTGAATTATGCATCATATCTTGGATGTTTGATATTTATACACCTTGCATGTTTGATATTTATATTCAAGTATAGATCCTCATCATATTCCTATGTGGAAAAGATAAACATTGCGTGTATTTCTAACTTAAACCTTTTGGCATTGTCATTCTCAACCCATCTATAGGGAAATTAATCGTTCTCTTAAGAGGTATGCATGTTGTCTAAATGTTGTGTACCCAATCACAACATCTGCGTCCTGCATTGGATTGTATGTCCATGGATTATTTTGTATAAAAGCTCAAAATGTTACAACAATATATCATTCATATGTTTTATTATATCATATTTCAATATTTGTAAATGCCTATTTTATATAATAAGGGTTATATCAATTTTATTAGTAACTTAAATTTTAATTAAAATATTCTATATATGTTTAGTATAAAGAGGGGCTTTCTCTCTCATTTGTGAAGCTTGCCACTTTAGAAATACAATCAACAAGTTTTTGAAGAATTTTTCCTCTGTTAATATATGTTAATATAGGTTAAGACATATGTGTATGTACAATCCACCCTTGGGTTTATAAGGGCCCTTTTTATTTTTCTTCTTCAATTATTATTTCTATCATTTATGTAAATAACCCAAGGGATAAAATTGCTTCGGTATTGTTGATTTAAATTTTGACCATGAGGAAAGAAGATTACCGCACTTACTTATGTCCTAAAGCTTTCTCTCCCACCATACGAGAGCAGTGCCTTCCAACCGAAGAGAGGCTAATTGCACTTTCACTTCCTCTTCATCAATCTATTGTACACAACAATATACTTCAACCTATTGGATCCAATTATCTAGATTTTCAGGATTATCATCTCCATTAAACATAGGTAAAGAAAATTTTACATCTGGTTAAAAATGAAAAGAGTCGTTGTTTCTCCATCATTGCTAAATGTTGGCATAGCTTCGACCTACTTCGTGAAGCAGTCCACTGCTACGATGATGTAACGATGCCCCCTGGCTGAGGTTGGGTGACATGTGGTAAAATCAATCCCCCACTTGGTGAAAGGACCAATAGCAATGGCTAGAAACATATGAGAAGGATGTTCCCGCATCTTCTGACGGAAGATCTGGCACAGGTGGCACTTCTTGACCACCTCTACATAATCCTTGATTAATGAGGGCCAGAAGTAACCTGCACATAGAATCTTTTGGGTTGTTTCTAACCCAGACAAATGACCGCCACATGCTCTAGTGTGACATTCGTTCAAAATGAGCTATGCTTCTTTAAGGGTAAGACATCGCCAAAGAATGCATTCTACGCCTCGACGATACAAAGTGTCATCGGTCATGAGATAGTTTCACGCCTGGTGTCGAATTCGTCGATTCTCATCGTGGGAAGCATAAGTGGGGCATTTCAAAGTCTAAATATACACTAGTATATCTCCATACCAGAGGTCCAAAGATGCAATTAGAAAAATATCTCCATTAATAGGCGATTCTTCGAGCATGATATCACTAGACTCGATCAGAAGTTCCGATATGAGTTCGGCAAAGACCAATGACTTTTTGGATTTCGCAGAAACAAAATCCAAGTCAAACTCTTGTAAGATGACTATCCATCTACTAATATTTCTGCCAATGACCCGTCATGTTAACACATATTGGAAAGGGTTGACGACGGCAATGACAGTGGTCTTGCAAAGAAAAATGTTGTGATGGAACCGTTGGACAACATGAACAGCTGCCAAGGCAAGTTTCTCAACATGAGAGTAGTTTAGTTATGGTCTAACCAGGCCTCGGCTAAGGTAATATATAACGTGCTCCTCGAGCATATCATCTTCTTGAACCAAGGCCATGCCAATGGTCGACTTCACAACAGCCAAATACAACAAGAAATCTTTGTTATAATCAAGAGGTCAGAGCATAGGGGCAGACATTAGGGCACGTTTCAACGCTTCAAAGGAGCGCTGAGCAACTTCATCCCAATAGAATGAGACCCATTTTTTCAAAAGATGCATAAACCCTTTAGTGATCTTGATATGTAATTAGTGACAAAATGCTAAAGAAAATTTTCTTTCTCCTGTAAGCTCTGAAGCTAGGGTATCGTGCACGGGGGAGGCAATTGAACTATCGCCTCAACCTTGAGAGGATCGACCATGATACTTGTTGTCGATACGATAAAACCTAAAAGATAACCTGACGTCATGCATAAACTGCACTTGTTAGGATGCAAGTGAATCCGATAGTAGCGACATCGCTCAAATAATAGTCGTAGATGGGTGAGATGATCTGATATCTTGCGAGAACGTGATGCTAGATCATCAAGGTACACCTCGAATATGTGTTTGAGGTCATGAAAAGCGAATGACATGGCCCACTGAAAGGTGGCTCCAACATTCTTCAGGCCAAAGGGCATCTTACGATACACGAAGGTACCCCAAGGACAAATAAAATTTGTTTTATGTTGGTCCTCGGGTTTGATTTGAATATGGTTGTATCCCAAAAAACCATCCATGAACGAAAAAACTTCGCAGCCTACACATTCATCGACAATCTGATCGATAAACGGGGTAGGGAAATTATCTTTCAGACAGGCCTTATTCAAATCATGGAAGTCCATACAAACGCGAATCATGCCCTATTTCTTGTTAACCGGAGCCGGGTTTGACACCCATTCCGTCAATTGTACAGGGTATATAAAACCGACTTTGAGCAGTTTATCTACTTGTGCCTTGATTGTTTCTGCTTTTCAAGGATTGACCAGATGAAGCTTTTGTCAGACTGGTTTGGCATCATGATAAGTCGTAATTTCATGCTCGACAATTCATGGGTCGATGCCTGGAATTTCCTCGTAATACTAGGCAAAAACGTCGCGAAACTCTTTGAATAACTCGGTGTAAGTTTGAATCTCTTTGGGGGAGCAATCCGCTCCAACGAAAACATTCTCCACGACGCCAAGGGTTTTGAAGATATCGATTGGAATCATTGTATCAATGCTTGCCATGTTACCCTCAACATAAACTCTGTGAGTAGCCAGAGGATTGATAGGACAAGGACTATCTTCATTCATAGTCAAAACAAATTCTCTCGCCTCTATTCTCCTGTGCTCGGGAAGGAAATAAGATCTATGATGTAGATCATCCCAAGGTCTGTCGGGACCAGTCATTGCCTCAAGAATCGCCTTGTCAGAGGGAAAGACCAAGTCTAAAGGATCTTTAGTGGAAAGAGAATCATGAGCCGAAATAGGCTCGATAACTGGATCTAACTTCTGTGAGGGAGCCGGATCGGGGCTGGCTGAAGTTTGTTGGATAATTTTGTACGCAACTTCAGTCGCGGATAAGGGTATGGTCATGAAACGATGCCCTATCCCTTCCATCGAGGTTGATGGGGAAGGTAAAGTCCACGAATCCTTAAAGCAGCTCGTTCAAAATGACGACACTTGCAAAATTGCAACCCTCGACTGGTCGGGATCATGCGATATAAGCCTTACATTGCTGGAAGTCGGCAGGTAATCAAAGGTTCCCATCAACGATGGAAACAAATTGGCACCTAAGTTAACAGTGTCAGGCTATGGATTATCAATCATCGAAACCGTGTAAGCCCCCGATGAAGGGTCAGGACGAGAGAAGGACAACTGGTCGATGGTCACAATCTGACCTTCATGCGGAAAACACAAGAACCAAAAAACCGTAGCAACCACTGCATGCATCGCATAAGTCCAACTTCTTCCTAAAAATAGGTTGTAGTCGAGAGGCGCATCGACCACTTCAACTTTGACATATGCATTTTTACCCCCTAACTGCACGAGAAAGGAAGGAATTATTTTGTGTGGTCTAAATGACCGACCGTAAAAAACCGTAAGCAATGTAGGCAATGAAGACAACTCAGGCTGGCCAATGGCCTTCCAACATGCCAACGACATCACGCAAGTCGAGGCACCCTCATCAACTATTTCGTGGTGTAAGCCACTACTATATGAAAGGCAATGTGTTGAGGAAGATGGGGTTTTAAGTCAGTTGGATCGAAAACGATCGCTCCTGGGTTACTAGTCTCTGTCGCTCCCAAGGCGAACGACAGAGATTTTCTCTGTGAGGGGAAACTCTGGAGTACTTCCAGTGTTGACATCACACAAGGGGTCTGTGCCAGATCCTCCAAAACGGAGTAGTTCTGTGCGGCCCTCACATTTGGATTACGGAAAGCCTTCTTAAACACACCTTTAGGGATGTGAGTCATTGCTTCGCCCATCACCTTCTTGATTTGGAGAGGAGTCGATGGGTTAGTGGCTTCCTTGCCCTTATCGACAGATTCTAGCATTCCATAGTCTCAGGTCCTGGTCGATAAATGAGCTTCAACATTCATCATGTAAATATTCACGGCCAGGTTGTTATTGGTAGGGGCGGGGGGTCCCTGAATGCCCCCTGTCGCCCTTGTGGATGGGGAAGCCTGAGCCATATTTTTCCCTTGTGGAAAAGGGTTTGTTAGCACATCAGGATGTTGTTGCGCTAATAGCTTCTAGGCTTCTGCAAGCCAAGGGCATAGGTGAGTCGGGTGGTCTTCCATGTAGAGATACACAGATACTTCGACTTCTTCTTCTCCATTTCCCCCCCACCAAAATTATTGGTATCCTTTTTAAATCCTTTACCCTTCATATTTCATTGTTTCTTCTTTCCCTCGATCTGTTGGTTAGCCTTGGGATTCGTCGACTACACACTGTGTACATATGATGTCTGGGTAGGGGGAACAATCGAACTCGGAGTCTGGTTGGCCACAATTTGTTGTATCGACAATTGTTGCAACTGATTTGACAATAGGTCCGTGGAATTGCTTTGTGTTGAGCCAACAATGTCGTTGGCATGGGGTCTAGACTTTTGCTTGGCCTTATAGAGAGTAGACCGTGGCACATCTGGAAAGATCTCGTAGAGCATGCTAGGCTGAGAGTAGATCAGTTCAAGATATTAGGCTCTCATAATAGCCTCCTCCTCTAAAAACACTATGGAAGTTGCTACGTCCTTGGATACACAGGGCACCAAATACTTCAAGAACCACTCAAGCAAGAAAGTAGGAGGGACCTTGACCGTAATCAAGCTCTTTCTATGTTGCCATTCTTGGATATGATCATAGATGTGGTCGGCTTGGTTTGCTCAAAGTTGGCCAACAATTCGGTGCTAGCATCATATCTCAAAAGTAACTGGAAATGGTTCAAGAAGACCATCACCAAGTCGTTAAACTAAGAGTACCTCAAGCCATTGAGCTCAATATACCACTTTGCAGTACCCCCTATAAGAGTGCATTGAAAAAGGTGCAATTGGATAGAGTCATCCTTCAGCGAGTTTGACGAGCACCACAAGTGAAAGTTCGTCACATGATCACTTGGATCTTCACCAGGCTTGCCCTCAAATTTCAGAATATCTGAAGGCAAATTAGTCGACATGGGGGGCCAACACGGATCGTGACAAATCGGGTCATTTAGTAATCTCGACAAGTCTGGCAGATGTAGAGTTGCTAGAAATGGTAGTTTCAGTTGTGAATTATTTACAGAAAAAGAGGGCCTTGTATTTTGACTAGCACTAGGTTGCGAGGAAAAGTTGGACTGTTGGCCAGGGTTTTGGTAGAAACCATGGCCTTGACTAGCAAAGGGAAACTACATTTGTTGGGGTGTCATCGACTGACTCCCAAAATTGGATGAGATAGCTTGTGCAGGGATTGCTCCCTGCATTGTGTTCGAAGGACCTTGGAAGGGGATGCCCCCAGCCGATCCGACGGGCATGGGTATAGATCCTTTCTCAGGGTTCCATTGAGTATGGAAGGGGTTACCCCCGACCGACATCCCTTGCGAGGGAACCGAGTCTTGCCAAGGATTCCAAAATCCTTGTGTGGAGTAAACTCTAGTCATTGCTCCATGTGAATAAATAATACCTTGCACCAGGTTCTGTTGACCAAAGTTGGGGTTGCCCCCAGTCGAGAAAGCGACCGAAGAGAAATCATTGTTTCCAAACGCACCGAACAAAGAGAATGACATAGATCCCATCGACGTTGTATAGGATGAAGGTCCTAACCTGCCTCCACCAAACAAGCTATAATTAGCATTTGACCCGATCGACTGCTGAAAAGCTCCACCGAGCGAAGGGGATGGAGGAGGTATATGACCCCCACCGTAAGGGATAGCATTAAAAAGGGCAATAGTGCTCGCAATTGACCCTTTCAAGGGAGCGTTTGAGCTCCCTACCCCTAGACCCATGGTATGTAAGGTAGAATAAGTAAGAATCGAGTTTGTATCAAAGCCGAGCATCCCATATGAGAAGGGAGCACCCGTCACATTCTGAGTAAATGAAACAGTGGTCAAAGTCGTTAAAGGTATCGAACCACTACCCCAAGTTGTGGGAGTCGAGATAACTGTAGTCCTGACTGGCGAAGGTGGGAGAGGAGGTAGGATGCCCCCTGCAGCAGTAGCCGTAACGTGAGTACGGGGATTCCCGGACGAAGTAGCAACATTCGTTTCCATTGTCTCTCGTAGAACTAGCTGGCCCTCAGAAGATGTCACCTCGGGAGGGACAATCTGAATCAAAATCGACATCGACAAGTCGGTAATCAGAGGATTAGCTTGCCTGAAACCCTCAGTTTCAAGGTTAGAGACGATGGATTCCTCCGAAGCCGGAAAGTCTCCTCTTGGAGCAGGCTCGGGCACAATTTCTTGTGGCCCAGTCGC